>CM067298.1:31267852-31340019 GCA_034231615.1 Meghimatium bilineatum
CGACTCTGGGAGAAGTAGTAGTTCTTGTGGCTATAGTTGTAAAAAAATAAATAAATAAGAAAAGTGGATGTACCTATACTAGGGATATACCCATCACTGCAATGAGATTATTGCTTGATATCTTCAGTATTAGAGTGCAACATCAGGTAGCGCAGATTAGGTCGTACCTTAATGTAACATAAGTTACACACTTCTATGGTAATACTAGGAACTATAGCCTCTGTTTGCATAATTTCTAACAAATTCTAGAGTTGACACAAAATGCATTCTTGGTTACTTCAATAGTGAATTATTTTCAGAACTCGGATCAAAGCTTCTTTGTGGACTGGAGGAAACATATTTTTCAACTGTACCAACCAGTAATGCAAAGACCCTATATGGATACACAAAAGGAATCCTATTCAAATACATTACTGTTGTGCATTTGGTATACTAATAACAGTCACAAAACAATATATTTGACATATAAAACAATATATCGTTTAAACTGTTTTATTACATCCTTCTTCATCTTGTTCTGACATTATTATACATCGATCTGAAGCAGTTCAAAGTAAGCAAAGCGTCAATGGAAATCTACCGACATGAATACGTATATGGTTTATAAAAATAATAGCAATAGCTGAACAAATGATCCTTCATACGATGGGGTCTCTGCAGAAAATATACATTTTAAAAGAGGGCACTTAAGTACGAGAAAAGAGTTGAACAACGAATGTATTTTGAGCTGCGATAACAAGGAAGACCAATAAACCAGCGATTTTTTTAACTAGGGAACATACATTTAAATAAAACATGACCCACAACTGAAACACAATGCAGAATACGACCAATGGGAGACATTAATGATTTACTTATATTGTCGGCACTAGAACCAAAGGTACAATAAGATCATATCAATAAAATTTTGAACCAAATATTTCAGATTCTCATTTTTGGTATATTGTTGTTTTTAGAATTCGTTATGAAACTTGCTGAAGCTTTCTTGTTGCATTTCAATGATCTTACTAGATTTCCAGCATGATATAGCTCACAGAACAGAAATACGATGTGTCTCCGTTTCATTTTCGCCAATGGCCAGAAATATCAAAAATTAGGCGGCTGGACATAGTTGTATTTAAATACTTATGTATGGTTGGCTCTCTTTGTCTACAAGACGGTTACCATGCATGTTTGTGTGTTTATAGAAATGTCTTGTGGCAGCATATATTGTTGTAGGATGAGTCAGTCACTGCTGTTTTGCAGTAACCGATGCTTTGCATGTCACTCGTTCATGTTCTAGAAAGATATCCATAAATTACATCAACAATTAGGGGGAGGGGAACATGGGTCTCAAAAAGTGTGAAATCTGTCGATACGAGGGACGGGAGATTGCTACAAAATTGACACCATCAATACTGTTTTAATATATTAATTAAATTGTTTTAAATTGAAAAATCGTTTTAGAAGACGTAAAACAAACCATGTATTTTTGTCGTACTTTTTCTGCTAATACTTTTTTTAAGGGAGGAGGGGGATATTTTGTGTTATAATTAAGCAAGTTGACTCCCTGTATTCTTGATGGTTGTTGACAAGGAGTGGAGGGGTGTACAAATTGGCAAGTAATTGTTGACGCAATTTATGTCAACCCACGTAGTCTGTCTTTCAAGAGTTTTATAATGTTAGTGCATCTTTGCACATTGTAGATGTCATGTATCTCGACTTCTGTCACAGTTCCCGACTATTGAAGAAATTAAGAAATCGTTCAATCATTGAAATCTTGCATACATCTCTGCATCTCACTACCGTCCTGCTTATAACTTTTTCCTTCCTTAAAATCCCCTGTGCAATACATGACCCATCCATCTTGATCGTCTACTTTTGTGTCACTTATTGTTTGTAATTTAACCAATTGCAGTAACTCTTATTTTGTGATTATGTCTTGTCGGCTGGTGTTCATTATGTTGCAAAGGCAAAGAAGCAGAGAGATATTGATCCTGCTTTTATTATCTGTCGTCATTCACAGTTCCAGCTTGAGCATCTGTACCAGAGTGCCCTGGTACTTGGTTCTGCTTTTGGAAAGGCATAGAGAGCTTGTGAGGAGATATATATGGTGCGCAGAAAAAGACGACGTCAGAAACGACGTCAGAAAGGGACGGCAAGAAAGGAGAGCAAGATGGCAGCCGAGAAATAAGAAAGGCCGTTATATTGACGCACGATGAGAATGGCAAAGCTGGGTCACCCTTTGATCCTCTTCGTTATGTGAGGAAACCACATGTCACCCTTTGATCCTCTTCGTTATGTGAAGAAACCACAGGTCATCCTACGATTACTTAGTTTGATTTTTGCAATTGATGTGTTTGATTGAATCTCATCAGTCATGGCATGATCATAAGTGCATCATGAACAATGATATCAATGCATGTGGCTATGGCACATGCATTGGAGTTCTAGCATTTCTCATCTGTCTGGAGTTTCTAATTATTGATGCAATATTGTTTGAGAAATTGAGCGGCTGCAATATTTTATGATTAAATATGGTGTGAATTGTTACACGGCGTTACGGTATCATTTACAAGACTGGTATCATTACCAAGTGTTTATTATTATTATTACTATTACACATCTACCTTTCTGTAAAGTTCTTTGTCGAATTTGAATGGTTTGTTTTTCCTACTATATCTGGACAATCGGTATGAAGAATAGGGAATGTGTTCTTTCCATTTTGTACTATTATCCTCTCGATCATACTGTTTTACTCAAAAGGAAAGACCGTATCACTATTTTTTTGAAGTAGAGCAAGGATGTGTAGAATGTTGTGAAATTGGGTTGAAACATGATTATCCAATAATTGTTTTAGGATTCTTTTCTCCAGATTGTAATTCTAGTTTTATTGCTCTCCCTTTTGCATTATCATGAATACTTATAAAAACTTCACAAGGAGTGTGTTTTTGTGGTTATCGATTGCCTTCGATTCTCGCTGAATAACACACGTCAGACCATGTGTTTTCTTAATATCGTCATACAGCAGTGAAAATAAAATAATAACAGATGACCAACACCTTGAACAAAAGATGAAATTATTATTTCATCTGCGCAAGATATTTATTGTTGTTCTGATCCGCAAGAATTACGAGCAAGTATCTTCTACCTCCTATGTGCAATGGAACGGGTTCTCCAGAGATTATATATATATGTTTATATAATGTAATCTAAATTAATATAACAAAGCTTATGTAAGTTACAGAACATCGGACAAATTCTGAAATGTAAATGTACTGGCTGCCATATTTGATGAAAAACAATACAAATACAGTGTTGAACAATAACGTTACAGATTAACTATTTAAAAATAATATATGAATGAAACAATAACACCACTTCACCGGTGCACATTCATCCGTACAAAACTACACAATATAATTGCGACATTATGTCCTGTGTGGTTTAAAGAAATTTAACATGGAGTTGTGTTCATAACAAGGTCCGCTACCTAAAAAAATGTGGAAAAATTGTTTGAGTAAATATTGTTCCATAAATTTAGATTTGTTGTGGAATCATAATCTTCGTAGGCTGTGGCGGTATGCCCATCTAAGCCACCACTTTCATTATTTGTGGTGGTAATTAGCTTTGATATCTTGCTTCTTGATTAGAAACTGGCCTCACTGCACGTGGGGCATTCCCATAAGTGCTCCACCCTCTGTTCCAGCAGCCATTCTACTCGATGGTGCTTCGAGTCTAATGTTGCCGAAACTGACGTCGACATCAGGGCACAACTCTTGCCCTTGGGACAGGTTTCTTTGTTTGGCCGCCCACCCACGCCGTGCCCGTAACTAGTTCAAGCACAAAGTCGGCCTGTTGGAACAACATGGTAACTGTTATCGAATGTTACGACTACGGGATTGTATAGATGACATGCCACGAAGCTTCTATAGAAAGATAACCTCAATATAAAGGCATGTCATCTACTACGGTTTTCTGTTGCATGGTTGGTTTGTCTAGTGAGCCATTGGTGAGACCCACAGACGCAACCGCATGCGTAAACATTGCTTTATAATAATCGCATGCGTAAGCTTTGATATAACTAAATTTAATTAGCGTCTGCGGTTGAATGTTATGTAGGCCTATCTCACAATAAGAACTACAGTTTCCTTTTTTTTTCAAATGGGTCAAACTTAAAATCTGGATTACAATGTTAATTATTATTTAGAGTTTATCACTTTAGGTGATTAGATCCGGCTCATTATTTCGACATCGTATCCTGCAATAGTATTGTTTACCTCGTTACATCACTTCGCTAGAAGCTAAATCTAAAAATACTATCCAGAAACGCCTGTGTAAGACAAACTAATGCATACAGAAATAATAATTGAGCCTAGACGTGGAGATAATGACTTACATAGGAAGTTTAAAACAAATCCCTTCGTAATAATACTACTATCACATTTAGGAATAATACTAACTTACATAGGAAATGTAAAACAAATTCCTTCCTACTCTATTACCCATCATGTTAATACATTTCCTTACAACAGCCAACATTTCACAAATATTCTGTAAATAATCATCATAAAGAACTTCTACGCATTGCTCAATTTTTGCTTTGCGTCATAAAATAAAATTAATTAAGTGAAAACGTGAGTAAGAAAAGAACTCTAATTTACAGGGGGTGTATGACGAGTATGTAGAGTACATACTCATATTTGTCCAATAACCAGGGCCGGATTCAGACTTGATAGGGCCCTAAGCTATTTGAGATATGGGGCCCTATGTTATTAGAGATATGGGGCCCTTTAACGATTAAGAATTTATAGATAGTGAAAATTGGGGAGGGGGCCAAGAAAGTGGAGGTCCTAAGCTATAGATTGTTTAGCTTATAGGTAAATCCGGAACTGACAATAACACATCTAAACATAAAGTACAGAACAATGTTTACTTACGAATTGAGGCATTGTCATGATGGATCTGTTAATGATATTCTTAAAGAGCTGCAGTGTATTACTTGTGACTGTATCGCGTAGACGCTTGCAAGCAGTCAGTGTTACTTGTTAAAAGTGTGTCTCTGTGTACGCCCGAGGAACTACGTCTTAGTGATTTAAAAAAAAATGTATATAGCTTTCACTTTGGCTTGTGATTGATTTGTTTATCCATAGAGACAAGCATATCCAATTGAGATGACGGTGCAATTGCGTAGTATCGTAGCTATAGACGCAAGGCTCACCTCCGATGTAATTTGTATCATTTAATAAGTTAAAGAATGGCAACACTGCCATGTGTACATGTGGACAGGCAGCATATTGGCAGGAAGAAACAACACTGGAATCAAAGCTCTATGGGACACTGAATGAACTACAAAAGGCAGTGAGTTTTATTCAGGAGACAGAATTACAGATATAGACATGTTTCAAGTGAACGAAAGAAGAAGAAGAAATGTCATTTAATAAGGGTGTGAGTTGTCTCATTCTAATATGTCCATTTTTTTCCTGCGCAATGTTTTCAATATGTTCATGGGGGAGGAATATTGGAACGAAATGTTATGCGATACGGCGTGAAAATATTGTTACTCGAAATTATTTGAACTGACAGAACCGAAATTCTTGCCTCACTCTCAAACTTTGTTAACGATCTTCCAATATTAAACTACTTATTTTCCATTTTAAAGATAATTCTTGACGTGCAGAGTGTTTTCATATACACTGGTCACTATTAACTGCCATTCAACAATCTTTAAAACAACGATATCACATTTTTAGTTGCCAAGAAGTCTTCATGAACTCGCCATATTTATCTTGACAACAACCTCAATGAGCATCATTAAGTTTGTGGTAACATTTACCGTTGCACAACAGCTTACATTATTGAATCTAAATACACTAATGCGACTGCCACTGTCCACGGGTCTAACCTGGCTGTTCGAGAGCACCAAGTAACATTTACAGCTGAAGGGTCGACTGGAGGAGTGGTCGTGTCAAGCAAGAAATCACAACCCGAAATTTTGTTGTCCGGACGTGATTTCGAACTTGGCTCGATGTAACCCGATGATAGCACGCAAGCTAACTATCAACTAGGCTATCACGCTCCCCTGAAGAAGAACACAAACTGGAATGAAGATACGAAATGAATTCTCTTGAAATGGCATTAATATGCGTAGATAATTGCTTGAATGTACATGCGTTTCACATTCCGACACGCCGTCTGACAAGAGTACGACAAATAGTATGTGACTCTGTAGTTTCTAGCCATAATTCCCAATGCTCTCAAAAAATACTATTACAAACAATACGTAACGACTGTGAATCGAACCAGTGATCTCTTGATAGCAAAGTAAATATCGTAACGGCTATGCGATGGAGATCCCCCGTCCTTGAAAATTGTTGAAATTTCAAATCTCTCCCGGAAATATCCATACTCACCGGCAATGTATGTTCGTCCATCACAAGTGATGATGACCATTTTTTTAACATCCAGTTTTGAAAATTTACTTATAATTATGTCGATGCTTAATAGTTCGTTGATGGCTAATGAGTCCTATTCGAGCTGTAAATGTGCTTGGCCAGTTCGGACATGGAATGACCACCGTAGGCGGATTTTTGGTATATCCGAGACTTTCTAGATACTCTCCGCTGTTGGGCTGCAGAATTTCCTATCTTTTCACAAAATGATTTTTTTGACTGTACAGCGCCATGTAGATCTATTCTTTGCAAGTTCTTCCTATGTGTCTTGGTCTATTTCAAACGATTTCAGTGATGTTTTAACGAGTCATTGTAGCGCTTCTTTTAGCCACCTTGAGATTGTTTACCCTTCTCTAGCTCACCATAGAGAAGTACCTTTGGCAAGCGATAGCCTTGCATACGTACCAAATGACCTACCTAATGACCTGCCAAATGACATGCTTACCTGCAATAGGCACCACCTGACATAATTATTATAACACTTTGTTTTCTTAGAAGGTTGTGATGACTGTATTATCAGATCTGCAAACTCCACTATTTATTGATGGTTGTAAAGCTCTGATATAACCAAATTGCACTAACGTTCGCGGTTGAAAGTAACGTACCTCACCATAAGAAGTACAATTTACTTAATCAAACCAGCCTGTCATTCAGTGTATGGTATCCGGAACAAAGATCAAGTACAACAAATCACTTTACATCCGGATGTCTGCTACCCAGTTTGAAGTATATATAAATACTAACATGATTGCTGGATAAGTACTTTTAATGAACATGCACCTTAACACAACAAGACGATTCTTGAGCAAGCACCAATTATTGACTAAAGGAACATTAATAGAAACGGTTCTCCAAATACTGTCAACAAAGACATTATGAAATGGCTGTGATATGTTGTACTTGTATACCCCATCATTACATTGTAGTATCTTTTTGTTTTATAATGACACTTATCAGTGTTGGTTTCCGTGCCTGCTTTGCTCTAATGGCTACTCACATTTCGACTTACAACTTAGCAAACAGTTCATCGTTAGGAGAGGACGACTCGATTTTTCCTCACGTGAGTACAAAAGCAACACGTATTTATGAATTGTTTATTTATGGCCCTTTGCATATTGAAGACGGTCATTAAGCAAATTTTTAAAAAAATAGAAGATGCAATTCATTGAGCATTTCCTAAAATATGAGAATCGTGTTTATTTCTGCTTCTATTTTGGCCTGATGTTCTAAGCCCATGCGGCTTATATGGAGAAAGTGAGAAAGTGCATTAAATTATATATATATATATATATATATATATATATTACATCCTCATTTTACAAGCGGATATTGCCTTTTCTATACGATAAATATTCTTAGCGTCAAGCAACTAGAAACAAGAATAATGCACGGGATAACAATATAAACAGCTGCTGAACATGGTGTCACTTATATTTTCCTTTATTAGTAGTAATTTAAATGATTGGTAGCAGATACAATTTTGGTTAAGATGGGGTTAATCACAAAAAAGTGTGAATATCCTCGTTTTCGTAGTGAGTTTTACCATCTCAATTTGGAAATGCATGGGGGGGGGGGTGTTTCTCCCCGCTCATTTACTTACAAGTACTAAATGTTTCTGAGGAGATGGTTTGATCCGTCAATCACCCTCACGATTTTATCTATGGTATTTATGCTTTATGACACATGAAAAGTAATTAAGTACCTGCTACAACATTTTACTTGAGACGAAATAGAGAATGGGCGAGTTCAGAGTAAGGTAATCACCAATGGCGGAGCGTGAAGTTTTAGAATGGGGACGACGAGTGACCTTCATTTTAGTAAGTATGTAGCGCTCACTCCCCCTTGTTACCTAACAGAAATATGTATTTACGGTCCTATATACAGTATTAACTAGTTTAAAACAGCATACCGTAGATAATCTTGTAATGCAACTCCGGGCGTCTGTTCTTTTTTCTAGCAAAAATGTTCAGTACCCTCTCAATAAATGTTAATTCTGATGAAAAGACACTTAATAGTTTCTTCTCAATCGCAAATGGATTCAAATATTACAAATGATTGGTATTCCTGAGACATGTTTTGATTTTCTTCAGTGTGTTCATACTTCTTTTACTGCTGGCAGATATAGTGGTAGGTATAGTCGACAACTTTTTTCCCTCTTCTACAATCATGCTAAACTTTCCGCATGACTTCAGATAATCCAGTAGTAGTTCTGTCCTTGGAAAGGCCGTAAAAACCAAGAAATCTTTCCTCTATTCTATAATTCATAGAAAACATCTTATGCTCATTTGACACAAGTAGAGTCTCATCAATTTGCATAGAAGTAAATGAAGACTTGTTTATTTCACATTTGATACGCTCATTTAAAGCATCAGTTACTACTTCAATTAAATCATTGTGGATGTCTGGCCTTGTAGAAGTGAAGACAACTGTGAGTGATCTCTTAACATGGACACATTTTTTAGTTAGTAAATCTAATAATTTTAAATAATTTCCTTTGTTTGCAGCACTTTCATCCTCTCTGTGTCAACGGAATGCTAGCTCTTGTTTACTTCTCGATTCTTGATTAGAAACTGGCTTCACAGCACGCGGGGTATTCTCATAAGTGCTCCGCCTTCTGTTACAGCAGCCAACCTAGTGTATGTCGACTTAGAATTCCGGTCAGGTGTGTTGATTGAGTAATCGTCGGAACTTTCCAAAAAATGTACTTTTCCTTCCCTCAACTCTAGATACTCCCGATTCCAAAATTCTCTCTATGTGTATGTTCTCAGCCTCTATGACATCATCTTCATGTTGAAATGAATTTATTACTGCCTTAATTAAGTTTGCTTTATCTCTTCTCAGCAATGTACCGTATATCGCCGCATTGCCTTCCAATATCTCGGCTCTCTTGTTTCCTCTGACTTAAGCACGACCAGGGCAGTATATTCATGTAAAGCTCTGGACAATAGAGGTGTTCAATAAGTCCCACCATTCTTTTCTCAGCAGGAACTTTTCTATCTTTCGCAGCATGCTTTGAGAGTTTGTGAGTATTAGCGAATGTGTTGATGTATCAGTTATCAACCAATTAAGCTGTAAGTCCCTCTATCTCCATCCTCATGATCGATGTGACAGTAGAATATGCTGAAGATTTCTCAACCAACTTCACACCGTTTCTGTAGGCAACAAAACCCCAACCGCTTTTAGTTGTGTTTCTGTTAATGGAGCTATCTGTGTATATAATTATGTCTTGTGGTTTCGAGTGTGGATGGGCGAGTTCATGCACTGTAACCTGGGCCCTGACACCCGTCCATTTTCTACACGCTTTATCTAATTGTATTATTACTTTAGTCAATGATTTCTTCTCAGTGTCTACCTCCACCCATTCACTACCCTTTCCTATTTCTTTCAATTCACATACTCTTCGCAGTGTGTCTTCAGCCTCTGGCATCCATGATCTGCCACGCTTGATTCGTTTTCCCTTTGACTCATCTAGACGTTGGTGTAATGGGTGTTGATTGTATTCTATCACTTTGAGGTACGACCTAGCGTGTTCTACCTGATGTCGCACTCTAATACCTAGGAGGGTGGTATCCAGGGACATAGATATGTCTTCGGTAAACGAAAAGATCATTCCACCATTTTTTGCATATGATTCCCTCTTTTTCACATTTGTATATGTGATTTCCTCTTTTTCACGAAAAATTTGAGGACCTTTTTGTGAATAATCAGGAAAAGGAAGGGGAAGCTACTCACCTCTCGAACATATTCCTAGTACTAAAAGTCATGTTCTGATTTTCTTTTAGGGGAGGGAGAATATGGAGTTACCCTTCCCCTTGAAAATATTTCTAGTACTAAATACTAAAAGTCATGTTTTGATTTCCTTGGGATTATTTCTATACCATATACCAAAAACTGAAGGTTTGTATAAACGATGGCGATAACAGAGGGATTGCATATTATAGTAGTCTGCACACACTACATTATTCTTAAATGTTCTTCGCAACACATTACGCATTCTATAATGTTAACCCGTCTAGTAGTTTTTTGTCTCTCCTAATCTCTAAGCAATACATTTAACATGTAATTAATGAGATCTGGTGTAAATCTGCATGTATTTGTGTCCCTGGTGGTATATAAATACACATGAAACACACAAGTCATGTCATGTCAAAATAGGAGACTGTAAGGGCGTAACGGAAAAATATTTTTGTTTGTTTTCCCATCATTATCTCACCACGTCTGTCTTTTTGACTTGGCATGTTAACCTACCTTTGCTTCCCCCTTATTCTTCTCCTATCACCTCCATACTATATGTTTGGCTCTATGTTAAATATGTTGTCTGTGTTCTTTTGTTTGTCCCGATGAAGACTTTCTAGTAGAAACATTTTTTTCACTGTGTTTCGTCGCTAGACTGTTTTATTGACTTATTTTGGTAACACGCATACAGTATTTCAGTTCATTTTGATGTTTGCCCTGTGTTACCCCAGCCACCCGTTTTCAGTTTCGGGTTCTTACCCGTCACTGGAACTCCTATCTCTTTGACTTTATGTCCAACCACTCTTTTGTTATATTCTCTTATTGTTATGTGATTTGAGTTTATTCTCATAATGTGAACAAACCATTTTACTAGCTATCTTTTGATATGCTCAATGTATGAAATTATGCCTACTCTTTTTCTAATTTCTTAATTTATTATTTTATCTCGGTTAGTAACCATTGCAGCTTTTATCATACACTTCATTTCATATGTACTGATTTTCATGTGCTGCGAGACTGCTAAGGACCATGTTTGACATTGGTAGCAAAGTGTTTGCATAAAAATGTTGCATATTATCTGTCTTTTAATTTCCATCTTCAATGTATCTGTCAATGTTACAAAACTAAAGCAGGTCTCCGAGTTCAAATATTTAAGAAGCTTCTTTACAGAGGGTGTGATGGCAAACTCGATGGAGAGATCGAAACAAGAGGTTAGAAAGTCAATTCTGTGACTTACTATCGCGAATATTCAAATACGGAATGATCGACATACCTACAAAACAACATTTATTGATAAACAATATTTATACCAATTATGTTGTACAAATGGCCCTTGACAAAGACTAGCGAAAAAGATCACAGCGTGTGAAATGAGATGCTTGAGGAAAGCTATAAATGTCACCAGAACAGATCGATGGAGAAATGAAGATATCAGGAAAGAAATATAGACTATATCAAGTCAAGACTACATTGAGAGACAGCAAACCAGGTGGTGTGGTGCTTACGTCATAAGAATGAAACCAACGCAACTAGCCCATCGTGCATACAACAGCAGAACACCGGTTTGTAAGGCACGAGGAAGACAAAGAAGTAGATGGGGTGAGTCAATCATAGAAACCTCAAAGACACAAGCTGACCAAGGCCAATGCCACCAAAATGGCCAAAGACAGGCAACTCCAACTTATCCCCGGTGTTTAACAGCACAATTTCAAATGACAATATATAGATAGATCAACAGAATCAAATCAATTGATTATCAAATCAATTGAAATTATCTTTAAGATAATTTGTTTCAAATTTGTTGCACATCTACAGCAAATATGTAGTATAAAACCAAGTCTTTTTTCTCCTTCATAGTGCACTTCTAGATCTAAACACGTTGACTGGAGAGGATCTACTGTGTCTTTATTTCACACGGCCTATTTTGCTGGAAACTTCTTGATGTCTATCCCTGCTGGTGCTCTTGCTATGAAGTGGTCACCTAAACGGTCAGTGATTTATTAAATGTTTTTCTTTATAAATACTCTTGAAAATTTTGTAACAACATGTTACGTTTCCAAAGCAGAGCTTACATTTTATCCATATATATATATATATCTTTCCTTAAAATATGAAATATATCTTTCCGCGAATTTTCAGAATTTTAACTACCTCCAGTGAAGCATAGCAACGAAATGTGGTTAACATCAATACCACGAAATGTGGCTAATATCGATATCACGAAATGTGGCTAACATCAATACCACGAAATGAGGCTAACATCGATACCACAAAATGTGACTAACATCGATACCCCGAAAATGGTAATAGGTTTTCATGTGATTGGATATCCTAACATAGAAAATGGTAAAACAAGCATTCAACGTATACACAGAACTCTAGTTAAATACTTTTGTTATTTTTATTTTACCTATTTTTTTCAATTTTTCATGTAATTAAATCTTCTATTCTGTTCGTCTCTCTTGTGTCTTCTGTCACTCATTGGTAAGAAGTACAATAGTAATAAATGTGGCTAACAGTGAGTTAATATTGACTAAATTTACTGTATCGTCAACGTCGCACAATTTGGTATGTGATTACAAAAAAAATGTGCATTTGTTTCTGGAGTAAGTTTACAAATTGAGAGCAACGTACCAACATATGTTACACTACCAACACATTTATAATGTCATTGTCAAATAACAAGTATTTATGGGTGTTTATCCAGTTGAACTGAAAGTTAGAAATATTACAACGAACGTCAAGCTACATTATTTCCTCCCTGTGGCACCGTTGCCTGAATTTCTAGTTCAGGGTGTAAAGAATAGGGCTACTGTTCTCTTTCCCGGCGTGACGTAGAGGCGATTAAGGAAAGTTGGGGGCTGACGACCTGTAGTCCTTGAAAACATCATGTGTCGTCTGAAATAAATTTCTTACTTTTGTCTTCTATCAAATATATCCATGAATGACGAAGAGATTCAAGTCAACGGACATTGCACCTTTGTCATTTTGTGGTACACTCCTTGATGGTGGGGAATGCTAGATGTGCCATCACTAAGGATGGGTAAAAAATCTAACACAAGATTGGTGAGTTAGTAGGACGTGTGTGCTATGCTCATAACAGTGCCTGATAATCTTGAGATACTGACATAAGTGTGTGCTATGATCCTGCCAGTAAGTGGTAATTCTGAGATACTGAAATAAGTGTGTGCTATGATCCTGGCAGCAAGTGGTAATCTTGAGATACTGAAATAAGTGTGTGCTATGATCCTGGCAGCAAGTGGTAACCTTGAGATACTGACATAAGTGTGTGCTATGATCCCGCCAGTAAGTGGTAATTCTGAGATACTGAAATAAGTGTGTGCTATGATCCTGGCAGCAAGTGGTAATCTTGAGATACTGAAATAAGTGTGTGCTATGATCCTGGCAGCAAGTGGTAATTCTGAGATACTGACATAAGTGTGTGCTATTATCCTGGCAGCAAGTGGTAACCGTGAGATACTGACGCACTGAAATGCCTCACCTCGGGAACTACGAATGCATGCCTTTGAGCATGTATATGAGTCCGTGTATTATCTCAGTTAAACAGCTGAGAATAAAAAGTGTTTTTATCAGAAAGACTATGCATTGCCAAGAGCTTCTTGCTCACAACTAAAGAGATTATGTCATCATCATCATGTGATTAGTGTTGCTGTGTTCCCAATGATTGCTGTTAAGCACAGGCGTTGTGGCAGTTTTAATTTACGTTCCAATGTCATATCAGGTACACCGACTTCATGTCTATTCAGAACCATTTTCAGAAGACAACAGAGAATGAACAGAGAGATTGAGAAAAGAATTTTGTTTTAAAACAACATATCTAAGTTATCAACTTACGAATAGAGACTTACACAAATCGTGAAACACACAACCATCTTATTGGAATCCAAAAGGCAAATAATAAATTCACACTGCCGAAGACGGATGTGTAGGACCATTGTCGCAAATAAAACAGCGACACAGCACATTTCCATTTCCTGGACTACATCTTGCTGGAAATGTAGTTGGACCATTGTCCAACAAGAGGGATCCAGTGGGAGTATGAGAATGAACGCTGAAGAAGAAAAATAAATTCACAATTCCTACCAACATTGTGTCAGACGTGAACACTAACTAAAGAACAAGAGAGAAAGATTACTATGTCTAAAATAAGATGTCCAATAACAGCAGAAAACATAATAAGAAGAGGTCATGTGAGGAATTAAGAGATTAGAAGAACTGTTGTACTACGTCTGTGATCAAATATATTGAAAAACATACATTGAGACTGAAATGGTTCGGCCACTTAATCGCAATGAATACACATTAGCCAGCAGCAAAAAATGGAAATAGCAAGAGACAAAGGAAAACCAAGAAGAAGGAGAATTCGGTGAGTTAACAACGCTCTGAAAAGTCTCTGTATTACGACATATCAAACGAACAAACGTGTAATAGCCCAAAAACCGATCTATTTAATCCTGCTACGTGTAACAGGTGAAAACAAAAAGACAAAATATAGAATAATAGAAAAGCTAGCTTCCGTGGTGGCAAGGTTAGAACACACTTTCACAACTGTAACAAGCGTCAACCTTGGTTGTTCTAGTAGTGTAGTTAAACTCATGCAGTATCACGTACGTTGTTGACGTTTCGAAAAGTATTAAATATGAATAAAAAATTCAAAAATAGTTGAAATATCAATTCTTTATAAATGATATTAGTTACTAGGTATTAGGTGTTATTAGGTATGTTGATTATCATCTTCGCACACCGGACACATCCATAGATGCTCCGATCTCCACTTCAGTAAATCTCTAAGGGTATACCGGCTGATTGTTCCGGTTCTATGTCGGTTCACTTTCCTTTATCAACCATCATATCAGCTGAAATATCATGAGAGAAATTACCTATGCGAAACTCGGCCAGTGCACGAAGCTCCGTAGCACGGCCAAGAATCAATGAGTCAATTAGTCAATTACTATTACTGTAATAATAAAATATATGGTTAGTTAAATAATTATATCTATCTGTCTGTCCGTCTGTCTGTCTTGTCTATCTATCTATCTATCTATCTATCTATCTATCTATCTATCTATCTATCTATCTATCTATCTATCTATCTATCTATCTATCTATCTATCTATCTATCTATCTATCTATCTATCTATCTATCAATCTATCAATCTATCTATCTATCTATCTATCTATCTATCTATCTATCTATCTATCTATCTATCTATCTATCTATCTATCTATCTATCTATCTATCTATCTATCTATCTATCTATCTATCTATCTATCTATCTATCTATCTATCTTTCTATCTATCTATCTATCTATCTATCTATCTATCTATCTATCTATCTATCTATCTATCTATCTATCTATCTATCTATCTATCTCTATCTATCTATCTATCTATCTATCTATATATCTATCTATCTATCTATCTATCTATCTATCTATCTATCTATCTATCCATCTATCTATCTATCTATCTATCTATCTATCTATCTATCTATCTATCTATCTATCTATCTATCTATCTATCTACCTACCTACCTATCTATTTATCTATCTATCTATCTATCTATCTATCTATGTTCCTTCAGCCCCGAACATGGTGCATAGGGCAGACATCATAACTCTCCAGTTCGACCGATGTGATGCTACTGTGTGTAATTCCTGTATGTTGTTGAGAGCTATAGTTCTACCCTCTTTGATGGTTGTTTTGCGAAGAGTCTCTCTTGGTTTTCCTCTTTTTTTCTTTTGCCATATAATACCCATTTTAATGACGTATTGGCAGTCTGTTTTCATTCATTCTAGGTATATGTCAGATATAAGTCCATCGTTTTCTTCTTATTGTTGTAGAAACATATTGCTATTTCGTGTCTTACCTTACTTGAATGTTTGACATAAATTCTTCGCGATCAATATTTAAGTCTTCTAAGGCATTTATCTTCAAATGAGTTAATTTCTTTTCCAACGTCTTTGGCATTTTCCAACTTTCGCAACTCTAGCAGTGAATTATAATATATCATATCGTACATGTTATATGACATCCACACATGTTATATGACATCCACACATGTTATATGACATCCACACATGCAGATTAATTAAGAATTTGTAATTGGAATCCTATACAGTAGAAACACATATGTATGTAACTATTTGTGCATGTCGGCCAACAGGTTGTTTGGGTTGACCATCTTGTCTACAAGTATCTTGCAATTGCTCCTGCCTATTGCAACAGACGTCCACGTGTCCCTCACGTACATAATAAGGACACTCCAGGGAATGTTTGAAGTGAGTTTCCCGCTGTTTATAACATTCGGTGAATATTATTATTAATATTAGTTTTGGTCATATTAAAGACATTCGTCCTGTATGATCAAAAGTGGCTAACATTGATTCCACGAAATTTTGCTAACTTTGTTACCACAAAATGTGGCTAACGTCGACACCACGAAATGGTTGTAGGTTTTCATGTGATTGGATATCCGAACATAGAGAATGGTATATACAGCATTCAACTTCTACACAGAAAACTAGTTAAGTATTTTTGTTATTTTTTACCTATCTTCCAAATTACTTTTCAAACTTTCATTTGATTAAATTTTGTATCTTCTAGTCTCTTGTGCTTCCTCTTCCACTCATTGCTAATTGGCTTTCCTTCCTCCACCTTTCTTTTCCTATGTATTATATATCTCCAAACTCACGTTACTTACCGTCGTCCTCTTATATCTGCCTATCCATATATTCCACCTACCACTCTCTTTATCATATTCATCCTCTCGTTCTGGCTACTCCTCCTCACTTCCTTGCTATTCCTCCTCTCTTCCTCATATTCTTCCTCTCTTCCTGTCTATTCCTCCTCTCTTCCTCCTATTCCTCCTTTCGTCCTAGCTATTCCTCCTCTCCTCCCTATATTCTCAACATTCATATGGTTCTATGTAGTTTCATGCCAGTTGTGTCTTAACTCCTTATTTTCGACAAGCTGCTAAAACATCCACTTTAGTAGACCCTTTCTGTCGGTAAGCCACTAGAACCTCAATTTATTTAGTTACTTCTCTATGGGTCTACATTACGACATACTAGGAAAACCCTATGGAGATAAAGAGCTTTAGTGAAAGATTTCTAGTCAAAATGTTGTTCGTCCTTATGTTCTGTTGTTAGTTTGTCGTACCAACTATTGGTAACCTTTTAACTTATTTCAGTCTATACCGACATGTGTTTGTGCTTCTGCAGCCTCCACATTTTCAGCTCGTTGAGTTGTTTTCTCACAATAGTGATTTATTTCTGAACATACACGTTGACCATGACAGTTTCCTCTACATTACATTATTAACGTGTTCATAATTGCTTATGCATAGCTTTGGAAAAATCCTGGTCATGATTTCTTACCTGACGCGATCGCTCCGTCAGACGATCCATCTGTAAATGAGACCTGACGCATGAGTATGGGGAGATTAAGACAGCAAGGAAGGGAACTGGCCACTCCACCCAATAGTTGCTGCGACTTAGTGCATGTTGAGTTATCTTCATCCCAACGGTAGGTCTCTGCTATGGGACCTATCTATACCTTTACCTATTTGTTTGTGTCGGAACATCACTACTGTTCATTATAGCATTTTCCATCAGTGCATACGCTCTTTATTTGCCTGTGACTCCTCCTGCATGTCCTGGACAGTAGATCAGGGTGATACTTTATATAGTCAAAAAAGATGTCCCACTACTTTTTTTTTTATTGTACACCGTTCTATCGTGTGCTGCATGCTCGTGTGATCTGATAGAGTCGCTATTCCTGCTGATTGTTGTGCTACCAACCAATTGAGAACTGCTATTGCCCCAGTCTGTCTCAATTTTCATAGTCGATGCAATTGTGGAATAAATAGTAATCTCTCCATGACTTTCCTGCCGTTTTGTTAGAAAACCAAACCTCACATAGACGGGTAGATGAGTGAATGGATGGATGAATGAATGAATGAATGAATGAACAGACGGACGGACGGACGGACGGATGGAAGACAGACAGACAGACAGACAGACAGACAGACAGACAGACAGACAGACAGACAGACAGACAGACAGACAGACAGACAGACAGACAGACAGACAGACAGACAGACAGATAGACAGATAGACAGATAGACAGATAGACAGATAGACAGATAGACAGATAGACAGATAGACAGATAGATAGATAGATAGATAGATAGATAGATAGATAGATAGATAGATAGATAGATAGATAGATAGATAGATAGATAGATAGATAGATAGATAGATAGATAGATAGATAGATAGATAGATAGATAGATAGATAGATAGATAGATAGATAGATAGATAGATAGATAGATAGATAGATAGATAGATAGATAGATAGATAGATAGATAGATAGATAGATAGATAGATAGATAGATAGATAGATAGATAGATAGATAGATAGATAGATAGATAGATAGATAGATAGATAGATAGATAGATAGATAGATAGATAGATAGATAGATAGATAGATAGATAGATAGATAGATAGATAGATAGATAGATAGATAGATAGATAGATAGATAGATAGATAGATAGATAGATAGATAGATAGATAGATAGATAGATAGATAGATAGATAGATAGATAGATAGATAGATAGATAGATAGATAGATAGATAGATAGATAGATAGATAGATAGATAGATAGATAGATAGATAGATAGATAGATAGATAGATAGATAGATAGATAGTGTCAATATGCCATTATGTTTTTCTCAGGCTGTGTCAATACCTGCCATGAACTCTGTTATTTCTGTCTGGGCACCAGCTAACGAGAAGGCACGGTCTATCAATTTTGCTTATGCTGGTAGGTACGTTCAGGAGAGACCAAGCCCAATTTTTGAAGAATATTTTTTCGTTTGAAAATTAATATATCCTTTGTTTGAAGTGTGTGTAGTATGTTGCTGTTTGAAATGTGTGTAGTATGTTTGCTGTTTGAAATGTATGTATTATATTACTGTTGAAAATGTGTGTATTGTATTGCTGTTTGATTGATTTGATTGTTCTACTTTAATAATTATTTAAGATTAGTTCGTTTTCGGATTCACATTGATTCGTCATTTGTGTGTTAATATTACTATACTGTTGTTTTTTGAAATATTGGATTTACTGATTGTTTGATAATGATGAATATCATTTCTTTGGATTTATGCGGTGGTCGATTGAATTCAGCCACATTAGTACTTTAGCAAGTTTGTATAATATATCCGTATATATTTTTTATCGTGCTAGTCATGTATTTTCACAGGCTTACAGTAATATTGATAATAGAAATGAAGAAATTGTAAACTACACAAACTTGTTTAAATATATTACATCACCCGCATATTTTCTGTAACATCCAGGAGTCTATCTAAGCCCTGCTGTAGCAATGTTTGCTACCGGTGCTACGACGTGTTACGTCAGTTGGAACAGTATTATGTACATATATGGTAAGGTTTTCTTTATGTATATGTGTATGTATGTTTCTATATTCATGTCATCAGGAATACATAGCATTATATTTAAGCAATGTGTGTGTATTCACACTCATATCGCTGACTAAAATGTCCTAGCATGAGCAGCAAGCACCAGATCGTATCAGACATCGCGAGGAAGAAACACTCGGCTGGTTCGAAGTCCACAAATGTGTCAGACAATGCTCTTCATATCTCCATATCTTTATATCTGATTCTATCTCCAACTGTGGTCAAAAGATGCAATAATTGGTACTACTAAATTGTTGCAGGTTTAAATATAATTAGAATTCTGAATATAAATGGTGGAACTTACTTTATACATAAATCTCCTGTGCTGTATACAAATGGTGGAATTTGCCTTCTACTTTATACATAAATCTCCTGTACTGTATACAAATGGTGAAACTTGGCGTTTACCTCATACATGAATCTCCTGTGAGTAATAGGCTTATTTTCCAAGTTGTCCACACATCTGCGAATTGAAGTGCTCTCGGTATGAAAGAAGAATTGTGTCTGTTGTTCTGTCTTTTTGGGCATCACAATTTTCCTGTACCTCTGGCGCAGATGACACATAATGGTCAGCAGGAACAGCTTATAACATAAGAATGAAAACAACAAGGGGCAGAGGAAGACCAAGTAGAAGGTGGATTTAATGAGCTACCAGCGTTCTGATACGTCACAGTATTATTATTGCATATCAGACGATCAAACAAGCCCAAAAACCAATCGTCATTGAATCCTGTAGTTCCTTTCAGTAAAAACAAAGTAAAGGCAATATACGAGCGTAGATAGATGATACCTCCCTCATATCAAGAAGAATCACAAATCTAAGTCTAAAACACATAATCAGTTAAGTATAACATAGATCAACATCTTTTTCTCTATACAAATAAGATCAATGTTGCTGGCTTAAATATAATTGGAATTCTGAATACAAAATGGTGGAACTTGTCTCCTACTTTATACATAAATCTTCTGTGCTGAATACAAAATGGTGGAACTTGTCTCCTACTTTATACATAAATCTTCTGTACTGAATAAAAAATGGTAGAACTTGCCTTCTACTTTATACATAAATCTTCTGTGCTGAATAAAAAATGGTAGAACTTGCCTTCTACTTTATACATAAATCTCATGCGAGTAAGAGGCTTCTTATCCACACACATCTGAGAGTTGAAGTCTTCTAGGTATGAAAGATAACTCTGGATGAATCCAGGCCCTGGTATACACACATGATACAAAAGCTTCATCGCTCGTAATTCTTCGAGATCCAAAAAAACCAATACACATAAAAGTATGACGAAAGTTAAAATATGACAATAATAATCATACTGAGGATTTCCAACAAGGTGCAGATTGTCACAGCAGCAAAACTAAGAAGCGATAACACCTTCGATAAAGTAGTATTAAAATTAGGAAGTAAAAACACCTAATATTAGTGCATCATATGTGTTTTTAAAATGTGAAAGTAGCTGATATATAAGTTCGCTTCAGTGAATACTGTATCGTACATATAAATTGACGAACCGAGTTAGCTCTGTTGTTATTGTGCTGTATTTCTTGTCGGATGGACGAGTTAGCTCTGTTGTTATTGCACTGTCTTCCTAGTCGGGTGGACGAGTTAGCTCTGTTGTTATTGCGTTGTCTTACTTGTCGGGTGGAGGAGTTAGCTCTGTTGTTATTACACTGTCTTCCTAGTCGGGTGGATGAGTTTTGATTTTGAGAACACCAACAGCTCATAGATCGAACTAACCTAAAGACTAGAAATTATAATATTGTCACGCAAAGTGAAGGCGACGAACGCAACGTTAACCCCATCATCCATAGGTATGTTGTTCTCCAAAGTAAACTATGAGTCTTAAGTCCTATTCTTGTATCTCTGGGGTATAAGAAAGAACACTTTTTTACATTCTATTGTTTGCTATTATTATTTTCTGGGTGCAAAGGTATCTGTGCTGCTCTCAGGTAATTTTCAGTATTAGCAAATAACCAAGATCATAAAAGCGCTGCCTCGTGGAGAACACTAGAAGTGTCCAGGCAGAGTAGAACAAGATGTAATGAGAATTGATTGCACAAGGCAAACAATATCTCCGAATAGCACTTCTTGATCCCCACAGCCAAAATACTATGGCTGCAGAGCTCAAGACAACGGCTGACTGGTTGTCATGCCCGAAATTTCACGAGAACAAAAATAGCAAGACTCCGCAGAAGTAATGCTCGTCTATTGAGCACATACGAAAGCAAAACATCGCTAGAGGTCAGCTTCCCGTGTAAGAATAAGTTAGAAAATCAAAACCAATAAAGGCAATGTTCACCGGTTTTCGGATAGCTGGTGGTATGGAAGATAAAATGCAGGTTGCAATACTCTTCCGATACGAATAAACAAGTGTGTTTGCAATGCCGGTAAAAAATACATTGGCTATGAGGAGAAACTTTATTGTTGAACAATTTCCTATATTGGAACCAAGCTCAAATTACAGATACAGGTAAGTACACGAAAACACGTGTGACAATTGACCGTCTGCTTACACGAGAGAAGTTCACTAACAGCGGAACACTTTGTACGAGATAGATGTAGTCTTCTCAAGTAAAACTGTATGTTTATTGTCTCCTTGGAAACTACCACCCAGGGCAAGTTTTACTTCTAAAGTTTAACGGCACAGTGGATGATAAACTGTCACAGCGGAGAGCTGCTATACACTTGTCGCCTTCCGACAGATAGTAAAATCGTCATGGGCTAGGAAAACTCGCCTGAATTAAAGCATGCAGAAATTGGATGTGCTAGGCGCACATGGTGCAAATAAAACGGTAGCACACCGTATTTCACGCAATTCGTGATGATTATCAGAGAACAAAGGCTTAACAAGAAAAATATTATCAGTGTTCGAATGACATCTTCATTGTCAATTCAGTTGTTTTTCATGATGATTTGATACTGACTAAAATGTGATTATGTCAGTGAAAACTCAAGACTGTCTTCGTGTACAGTGATCAAAGTAAAATTTATATTGTGTGTTCATCACAGGAACGATAGGAGCAGCCTGGTGTATACCGTGGATGTTAGTGATTGCTTCAAATCCAGCAAAACATTCTAAAGTCTTCAGTGTTGAGCAGCGACCACAAAAACAGAAGTCTATTTCTCCATCTGTCAATCCAACTTCTGTAAGTTTTACAAATTTATTTTAAGCTGTAATTTCTCACACTGTGTTGATTACAAACGTTTTTAAATTGTTCGTATATTTTGTATGTCTTATTTCGTCTATTAAAGTTATTAGAAATTCTTACCATTTTGCCACATATGTTACCATATATTGTTTAATATGGCTGTATTTTCATCAGAATCAACCTGTGCCATGGTTCAAGCTTTTCACTTCGCTTCCAATGCTTGCTATCTGGGTAGGAGCTTTCTGTCGTAACTTCATGTTTGGCTTGCTTGTCACTGAAGTCCAACAGTACTACAAGGACGTGTATAACCTACCTGCATCAATGGTAACTTACATTCAATTCAAAGATATGCATTTCTATCACGCAGTTGGTATTCCTCCACTAAAAGGTTTTATGAAAGCCTCTCTAATTTAGACCATGTTAACATGAAATAGCCCCTGCATTGCCATGGCCCACAATAGAAACAAAGAATAACAACCATGTGACCTGTCTTGCAGGAAGAAGTGACTAAGTAGATGTGGGTATGAGGTGTATCGAATTATCACATAGGTAAAAGTGACACAAAAGTCACGCTGAATTCGGTGTGTCAATCCGAAAGCCCTAGATATCGTAACAGAGTTGTAAACCATCACACAGTTCACATCGTTCTTCGGACTACATCTTGATAACAAACAAAAGTTTAAAAACAAATGCAAAGAAAGTACTAGACTAACCGTGAACTTTATAATACAAATACAAGAACAACGTATACGAACTTGGCTTCAAAACTATGAAATAAATCTTGATCAAAAACATAATATATACAGACACATGCTCAGCCTTAATCATAGTAGGGCTGCAGCAATTAACGATTAATTAAGCGATTAATCGTTACATTTTTTTAACGATTAAATTTTGGATTAACGATTAATCGAATCCCAATTTTTCGCCCATCACTAACAAATGTACCGGAAATCAGGAGGCAATAATAATAAACAATGTAAGATGGCGGCTGAGAGTAATCGAGGTATTAGATATAAACCTATAGCTGGGCGATTACATGAACATTTTGGATTCAAGTTGTTGGTTGATCAAAATATAGAAAATGCAGATAATGTTCGTTGCATTCATTGCGATAAACCATTCGCATATCATGGATCTAATACATATTTTCTTATCATTTTCAAAACAAACACCCGCTACAGTACCAGAAACTTCAGTTTGCAAAGTCAGCTTCATCTAGTAAGTTGATAGCGGCATCGTCATCTACTACTAAGCAGACTAATCTCAGTCAGTTTTGTATCCAGTCTGATCTTTCAGTGAGAGCTACGGTACAGCGTGGCATTGAAATATCTCTTGCAAGTTGGATAGCTAGTAGTGACAGACCAATATCGATAGTAGAAGATGACGGCCTTCAGTAAGTATTACACATAGCGCTTCACAATGCAGACTACAAACTACCAGGCAGACGAACTATTGATAAATTGTTGAATGAGATGTATGACGGCAAAACTGTAACTGTTAAAGAAGCAGTGAAAAGCTCAATTGCGATGTCATCCGATTTTTGGACATCTCTTGGGAATGAAAGTTACTGTGGTATCACTGGATTACTGATGACTGGAATTTTAGAAGTATTGTTCTTAAATGTGTGAATGTTGGTGAACGTGACTATTCTAACAATGTTGTCGAATTCTACAAGCAATTTTCAGCAGAATGGGAAATAACAAAAAATTAAGGCTTTCGTCACAGACAATGCACGGAATATGGTTTTAGCTGTTAATCAAAGTAGTTTTGCTCATATTCCGTGTATGTCTCATAGCCTGCAGTTGAGCATATTGCATGGATTTGAGGCCGTAGATACCGAAACATTGTTTTGTAACTGTTGAAAATATGTGGGCCACTTTAAACATAGTGCAGTAAAAAAACTCCCGAATTACAAGGTTGTGGTGAGTCATCATTGCACAAACTACAGCAAGATGTTCCAACAAGATGGGACAGTATTTTTGTGATGTTACAAAGTCTGCTGCAGGCCAGAGATGCAATAACCGTCTAAGTGTCACAGGAAGAAAAGCAGTATAAAGGTACAAAACTGTTATATAATGATTGGGAAAAGATTTCAAAATACGTCGAAGACTTTTTTCTGTCAGGAAACGGTCCTACTTGGCGGCCAACAGTATGTGTCCTGTAGTTGTGTATTGCCACTGTTATCGTCATTGACAAAGCACATGATTGTAAATGATGATGACCCAAACTACATAGACAGATTCAAGGCAGCTTTTATTGATGACTTCAAGAATATGTAGCTGGTATGACCACTATTGAAAAACCACAGATTGCAACATCACTTGATCCACGATATAAAAACTTGAAGTGCTTGTCAGACGATTCACAAGAACGAACTTGGTCACTTATTGGACGACAGTGAGAAGTTAGTCTGAAGGATGATCTGTTGCAGACTAATGATGATACTGACAGTAACAATTAAACCATATGCGAACCTAAATCAAAGCGTATGATGCTGATGGAGTCTGACTCAGAAGAAGGTGTTGCAACGGAAAGTGCTGCTGATGAACTACACGGCTATAAAAACGAGAAAAAAGTTGCTGAATCAATTGATCAACTACAATGGTGGAAGCTTAATGAACATAGATATCCGAAGTTGGCATTATTAGCCAAGACTTGTCTGTGCATACCAGCTACCTCAGTTCCGTGTGAACGTTTATTTAGCTCTGCTGGTTACATTGTCAATAAGACACTTCATCACTCGAACCATATACCGTTAATATGCTGGTGTGCTTGCGTAGTTGGTTATCTGATGACATTTGAACGCGAAAAATATTGTGCTATATTGTTAAATAAATCTCAAATATTCAAATATTTGTCAATATTTTTAAATACAGACTTTTTGGTTTAATCGGAATTAACTATTAATTAATCATTAATTTTATAAAAGTTAACTATTAAAATTAAATTAATCGTTGCCAACCCTAATTATAAGAACTGTATACTTTCAACGAGAGATCACAGCTACAAGTTTCGTCAATCACAAATTCAACGAATACATCTTATCCAAGTAGTATAACAAGATCCCTTATCGCCAACCTCCTATATTGTTAATGGTTTTATGATCTGATGTTATCAAGATAGAATCGCGTCCATAACCTTACCAAAAGGTGGCCTTAATCCTCAATCCACCTTCAATAGATGCCACATCGTAATCACGATTACATATTTCAACCAATAACACACTCCATTTTAACGGCATTATGTACATATTGGCTGATACATGCTCGAATTGAAAGGTATGTATGTTGTTAATGAAATACATAGTTTTTTATTTAAACATTTTATATAAAAACAAAGAAACACAAAGAGGATTGGATAAATTAGGACCATGAATAGAACTAAATCCACGCACGTAACATATATAGCTGGAGAGTGAAAGTAGGAAGAAATAGCTATGGGAGGAATAAAAATATATAAGGTAGAAGAAATAAAATTAAAGAATATAAAGAAAATTATTATCGTGTAATAAGTAAAAAATTTAAGTGTGACACTCATAGATCATAGCTTGTGCATTTTAGATGTTAGAATTGGAGATAATATACGTGAATTCATGATATAATAAAAATTTAGAGCTAAAGGTGAAAATAAGGCAAATCAGAATGACTGAGGAAGTAAGAACGTGAGGATGATAACGTTACATACTTGCATGACATTTATTGTCAGTCAACAAATATTAACTTCCCCAACATTGCCAACAGTTCGTGATTAAATATGTACAATTAAATATGTACCTTTTTGAATGTGCTTTTAAATGGATCACGCTGACGTTTTGAACTCCTTAAGAGATATAACACGCGAGAGTGAGACTAATCTGGATAATGATTCCTTTTCAATGGCTAAGATTAAAGATCAGGGTTTGAAGTGCGGTGTTGCTAGAAGTGAACATTTTGGAGGGCGCAGAAGAATGATGGTCAACCAGCATAGGACCGGTACTGTCAGCAGAAGTGTAATGGCGGATACACTCAAGGAGAGATCGGAGCAATTATGGATTTGTCCAGTTTGCAGTGATGATGATCTGACGACTAACTAACTATGTACAATTAAAATTTCGACAACAAAATAATTGTTCAGATTAATCTGTGTAAATTAAGCTGTAGATATCCTACCTCAAAATACAAGACACGGACATTTTGAGTTCAGGATGAATGTAAAGCTGGTATATCTGTCTCCCTTACTTTTCAGAATGGATTGCTCTCTGGAGTACCACAGATATTCATGGTTGTGTTCATGTTGATTGGAGCCTGTATATTTGATATGTTAGTGAAACGTGAACTACTCAGTGTGACAAATACTAGGAAACTGGCGCAGTGTTCAGGTAAATCTTTCAGTCTCCTTTTTCTTCATTCGTTCTCAAGCACTTGCAGATTAGCAGGATGTCCTCTTCTTTCTGTCCTCATGTACCTTTCGGTGTTGAGGGGAGAGTGAGTGTACGGTCTTTTGCCCTTCTATTTGCCTCCTCTGCTGTTATATTTCCGAGTGTCTCTAATACACTATCTATCCACCTTTTACGAGGGCGTCCAATAGGTCTCCTGTTTTCGTATCGTTTGTTAAGTGTTTTTTGGATAATACTTTGCTCTTTCTGTCTGGTTATGTGGCCGTACCATTTAACTTGTTGTTTCTGTATGTATTTTATTGTTGGTTTGATCCCTAATTGTTTCCTTAGTGCTTCATTCCTGATTTTGTCTCTCAAGCTAACTCCAATCATACGTCTCACACATTTCATTTCAGTGGTGTTAATCTTATGTATTGTTCTAGAATCTAATGTCCTAGTTTGACACTGATAACACAATGTTGGTAAGAAAATGGTGTTGAAAAGCGCTTTCTTTGTTTCTAGTGTAATATCTTTGTTTCTTAGTAAAGGTGTTAATTGACCAATGATCTGACAGGCCTTATTACATCTTGCGTTTATTTCTGCTTCTTGTTTGTGGTCATATCTCAATGTGCTGCCCAGATATTTGATTTCATCTACTTGTTCTCTTGCAATATTCATTACTTCTGTTTTGTCTATGTTGATTTTCATTCCAAAATGCTTGCCTGCTGTGTCTATTGTGTTTAGGTGGTCTTGCAGGTTTATAATGCTGTTGTGGAATAAAACCTGGTCATCTGCAAAAAGCAGTTCATTTGCTTCATTAGAATTTGCTGTTTTGTTTATATGGTCCATGTATGTAATAAAAAGTAGTGGGGATAATACACATCCCTGCTTTACTCCTGTGCTAATCACAAAGTCCTCTGTGTAGCCTGCAGCTGTTCTTATAGTGCAACTGCTGTTGTTATAGAGACTTCTACAAACGTTAATTAAATGTTGGCATACTCCATAAATTGTTAATGTTTCCCATAGTTTTCTCTGTTTACTCGGTCAAATGCTTTCTCTTGATCTATGAAGGATATGTATAAATTTTGGTTGTATTCTATTGACTTCTCTGCCAACTGTTTCAGAATAAATATTGCATTTATGCATTTAGCAGGATGTAGTCCGGAGAATATGTGTTGTCTCATGATTTACAGCTTAGCTGCGATATTTGCGCCTTTGAGTCTGTCAAGTCCGACTTTAACATGTCTTCTGTGTCACTTTGACCCTATAAGAATAGGACAGCCAACTCCGCCCTGAAACCTACTTAGTCTCTTTCTACACCATGCTTGGAGGGTAAACAATGTTAGTATTTTTTGCTCCCTTTTCATGCCTCGTCAATACGCAATGCGTTTCTAAATGAAAGAATTCAAGGAGGAAGATATATCGCAAATGTTTATTCGTACTTAGTAGGAAACAGGTAATGAAGTCTTACTGAATGACGTCTAACACACTATCACTATCGGATGCTCACTTGAAATAATACACACAACAATACACAGGATATAATCATACAAATAACAATATACAGGACGTAATCGACGTTTAGACCAAAAGACCTTCATCAAGATAAGCACATAACATCAAAAGATGACGAGTAGAAATGACAACGACCCACACACGTGCCCTTCCGTGCGAAATGTGAATGGATAGTGAAATTTAAAAATGTTGTGGGGCCCCAAAAAATGAGGGGCCTAAGCTATAGCTTGTTTAGCTTATAGGTAAATCCGGCGCTGTTCATATCTGTAGTGCGTTGGACTCGTGCACCGTCCATAGATGTGCCAAAATGTATAAACAAAAATATTCACATCTATTTTGTTTTCTTTCGTTCTCGCCTGTGCAACGCTGGGTATTGCTTATAGAAAAGTAGAATAGATGCGAGTATTTTTCTACATTTCTATGAATGTAGTCAAAATTTAGACAAACTCCCCCCCCCCCCCCCCGCCAACCCCCTCATTTTTGGAATATATATTTAATGTCCTGACTACATATCTGTTGCCTCTAATTTTCCACTCCACTATATTGGAGATTTTTTTTATTGTCCAAGACTCCCATTCATATTTTAGAATATGTGGTAGATTCTTGAGAACATGCTACAGCAACTTATTCAAATTATTCGAAGAAAAATATTAGCATCTAACATATTTTTCTTTTTAGTTTTATTCTCGCCCAGTCAACGCCGGGCACTGCTTCTATTATTATATATTTTCAAAACTCTAGACAGGACTGGTTTATGAAAATCGTACTTATTAATGAATTGAAACGTCAATATTCTGTATGATTAAGATACAATACGGTACTTCTAATATGGTTTTACCTTTGCGAAACATAAAATAGAGACAATGTAGAGAAGAAAAAATAAAACTATTTAAGAGGTCAATTATATGATTTGTGAAAACAATATTGTGACCATGGTCTGTGAAAGCTGTCAGAGAGAAATCTAAGTTTACTAACAGTACCCAAAAGTTCGTGATACATTCTTCGTTCTATTCCTTTCTATCTCTTGAGTATATAGAAATATATAGATATACCAATATATAGATATCATTTCTGTAGATCAGATTCATCAAATTATTCAGTCATGGTAAAAATAGGTAACAAAACATGGCAATACTCACTATAGCAGATATCGTATTCACTTAAACATTTTATTACTTACAGCTTATTGGAATGATAATTATTATTATTAATGTTATACTGTTGACGTTATTGTCTCATGTAGGATTTGGTATTCAAGGTGCTTGCTCTTTGGCTGTCGGATTTGTGGATAATCATGTGATAGCATGTGTCCTTCTTAGTGTGGGTGCAGCTTTCAGTGGATTTGCAATTTCAGGTAGACATTTTAAAGTTTTGTTACCCACAATTTATATTTTTATTCCATGTATGCGAGTTACAGAAGTACCAAACTGCTTGATCGGGTGGTATTATTATCATAAAATGTATTTGTTCTGGCAATTTTCACAGATAAAATGGCGATACAACGCATCACCGTTTTCTGAACTGCACCATGCTGGCAATCTATCAGGACCATGCCGTCTGCTACAAGAGAGATCAAGCGGAAATATATCAGGACCATTGCCTCAGCTACAAAAGCGATCAAGCGGAAATCTATCAGGACCATTGCCTTAGCTACATTAGAGATCCCGTGAAAATTTAAGCACGAACAACTAAAAAGAAAAGTGTGAAAGAGACAACGGAAACTACACATATCAGATTTGTTTTCGAAACACAAATAGGTATAGCAATATTGCTAATATTGTTTCTAACAATAATAATAAAACACATAACCCATCATGGCCGTAGGGATGTCACATTGAGATATTTAGTGCAGAACGATCTCCGCACATCTCTATCCTCTACCACCCTGATGAGTTTGGAAACTTCACACCCTGTCCAGTCCTTGATATTATCTAGTCATGTCTTCTTCTGTCACTTCTTCTTCTTCTACCCTTCTCGGTACCTTGACGAACATCTCTAAATACATTGTTTACATTAAAGTGAAAACCTCTGGGCAAGAGAACAAGACGGGGTGGTAGTGAACTATAAGGATAACAAGGAAGAGAGAGAGACTGGAGAAGAGTTTAGCAAAATGTCCCGTTGTGGCAAGTGTCATGCAATGTTCACGTTCCATTATAGTATACTCAATAACTGAATCTGACATATCATCTTATATAATTATGTTTTGTATGATCACTTATTATATTTAACCTAAACTGACGGATGTTTTTCCCCGTGTATTGCTGCTACAAAATGCAATACTATTAGTGGTAACTATGGCAAAGGGTCAAGCTTGCAAGTTAATCCTTTAGTGTTGTATTTATGGCTATTCGTATATCACACAATATACTACTAACACGTGCAAATCAGTTTTTTTCACTTTATGATAATTAATATCATCATGGAATGTACGTTCTATCAAATCCAGGATACCAGACCAATGTTCTAGATCTTGCGCCACAGTTTGCGGGGCCATTAACTGGAATATCGCGGACAGGACTGCTAGGTTCAGTCATCAGCACAACATTGGCCTCTCAGCTCACAGGCAAGTCACACGTAAGTGATCCATCACTTCTGAATCATTTAAATTTATAACAAAGCAACAGAACTTTTCTACCATTAAGTAACAGTATTTTTTCGCTAAATGATAAACACAAACGTCTATTTCTCTTGAAAAAATTCCATTATTGAGGATGTACTTACATACAAGTTTCATAATTTTATAAATCCCATAATTTTTAAATTTTGTTATATAATTCCCACAGACGAAAATGAGAAAAGGTATATCTTTTTTCCCAACACTTATATAATATCTGCAGTCGTTCTTTGACATCGCAGCCTCAGTCATTAATATTCCTAACAATTTATGTGCGTAATATTTGAGAGTCAACCATCAAATTATGTTCAAAGGAAGATGTACGTCTGTCTGTTCGTAAAAATCATATATTTCGTTATGATAGTTCTGTGTTAGTACACACATCTCTAGACTTGATAAAGACGGTTTAACTATTAGTCGTATTTGCCATATGGTGGTTTTTTTTCGTTTCGTTATTTTCCGATTGTTATACCTGTGTTGATTTTTTAGTATATTTTAATGTATTCATGATGAACTCATTTAATGTATTATAATGTATTCATGATGAACTCATTTAATGTATTATAATGTATTCATGATGAACTCATTTAATGTATTATAATGTGTTCATCTTCTCACTCGATAATGCAATATACGAACTGAATGTTTATTTTATATTTTGGATAGTAAATACATTTAGGTTTAAATATGAGTTAAGCTGACGAACTTCTCTTTCTCATATGATATCGATCTAGTATAATCAAGCATATTTCTCTTTTTGATTTGAGCATGTTAAGCCCATGCATTATTTTAGTGCCGTTTAGTAAAGAGACTGTCCATAAATTACGTCAACAATTTTTTACCCTCTTCCACTTTTTGTCAATCACTGTCAAGAAATTAGGGACACCTCCCCCTCTCCCTCCATTTTCTGCTTTATTTATTTTCAAAATTGTTTACACCACTCGCCCCCCCCCCCCCATAAAAATTAGCTCCATCTGTGATTGCACAGAAAGATAATATGTTGAACTATTACGATACCGTAATAGCTTGCCTATAATATTTGCTACCGCGTATACTAGAATCTATCAGGACCATTGCGTTTGCTACAAGAGAGATTCAGCGGAAATCTATCAGGACCATTACGTCTGCTATCAGAGAGCTCCAGCGGAAATCTATCAGGACCATTGCGTCTGCTACAAGAGAGATCCAGCGGAAATCTATTAGAACCATTCACTCTTCTTCTAGAATAGATAAAAGAAAACTAGCAATCACCTCCAAATTTCCGCTGATACTGTAATCATTGAACTGTGAGAACTATAAAAGCAACATTGTAATGTATATAAGCAAGAACCACGTGAACCACCAGCATGCATATCCTCTGTGATGTACTGGAAGAGACTGTGCACCTATCAGTAAGTGTACATTATAGCAACGGTTATAATCAGCTAATCATTAATCAAATGAATTGGTTGAAAAAAAAATTTCTGAACATGCTATAAAAAATCCATCTCGTAGTTGAATGTCATTGTCTCAGTCTGTTATCTTCAAGTGTACCTCAATGTTTTCTAGAAAATTGAATAATTATTGCAAAATTGTTCTGTACTTTAATTGAATTGTATGAATTGTAACAGATGAATTATTAGTTTATTTTTACATGAAATATTCTTCTCAACAGAGCCTCATTGACTGGCAGCACATGTTCATCATAGCTGGCAGCATCCATTTGGCTGGTGTCATCTTTTATGCTATATTCGCTTCCGGAAACTTACAGCCTTGGGCTCAGGTAGAAGTCAGCTTTGAAACCAAGCTGCCACAAACAGAAGCACCTGAAGTATGTTTCGCCAACACTAAAGAAGGCGATACCAAGCCTGAAAACAATAGTTACCATTATAGAAACAGTGACAATGATACACAACAAAGATATCAAGAAAATGGTAATGACAACAGAGATAGTATTTATGTAACTGATACATCCAATGTAGCCACTGGGAGCACACTTCAAATATCGAATATTTTCTTTCAGGAAGAACAACCTGAATACAAACATTCCTTTGACTGTACTGTACATTTATAGTGTATCGCTCATTGTTTATATAATTTGATACCTTATTCATATTTATATCACACGTAATCACCCATTACAGATAAGACATTGTCAGTCATTCTATGTGATATACTCAATCATTTTTAATTACTATAATGTTATTTTTACATTGTCCTGAAAGTTCAATAAAACGTATTGGCAAACTACAATTTAAACACGCGATTTGGGATTCTGTATATATATATATATATATATATAGTCTATGGCAAGCAGTCCTGTATTGGCCAAAGACATGTGCATACATTCTGCGATGTCGCTGGCTATCGTCTTCTTGGTCTTCCTCTTCTTCTCGTCCCTAGCACTCTGCCCTCTAGATCCAGCCTTTCGATACTATCATGTCGATCGATGTAAGTGTCCATAATACTGTAGTTTTCTTCTTATAATGGTATTTAGAAGCCACTCTTCATTTAGTTTCAGTAATTTTAAAATTTCAGTGTTCTTCTTTTTCTCTGTCCATGATATTCGTAGGATCTTTCTAAAACACTTCATTTGAAATTAATTTATTCTTTTCGATATTGTCTTATTTTAAGTCGAGATAAGGGGATAAAGTTAAAAAGATAAGGGGAAAGAGTCTACTCTTGTCTCACGCTACTTTGCACAGCGAACCATTCAGATGTTTCTCCCTCCACTCTTCTTACTGTTGCTTGTTATTCGTGATATAGTGTTTCGATATAGTGTTTTGATAGAAATGTTTGGGGAAGCCCATATATCCCTTAACATACCATGCATCTATTCTTAATTTCTAGGCACTTTACTCCCGTGTTTCTGTATAGTTATAGGATTTCCAAACAGTGGAAATAAAAACCTCAGTGTTGACGTTAAGATGAAATATACATAAAACAGTAATTCAGTCTATGACTTTTCCCTAATGCCATGTTAACAATTCACCCAGCAGTTTTTCCCTTTGTCTTCCTGTTTCTCCTCTACCTAATCTTTCCTGCAATAACTAAATATTGAAGTGTTACTTGTGTTATCATATGACTAATGAATCTTATCAGTTTGTCTCAAATGTTTGCTACAATTACTTTACTGTAATATATTTGAGTACCGCTATAGACGAAATTTTGAAACTCTCGTAATAAAACTTTACGAGGTACTACAAGCACACAGAAAATTGTATGAACAATCGATGCTCGACCTAGAATGTCTAATATCAAGAACAGAACATAACACAGCCAATGAAAGCGACACTATTTATGAACACATAATGTCATAGTAAATCATTTATTTGTATGACTTGGACATCACCTAGCAATAAAGTGAAGATATAAAAAATAACAGTGGAAATTCTACTGTAATATAAAAACAATTCATCCAGGTATATAATTATTAAAAACTGTTATTGTTGGAATAACAGACGAAGCCTGGAACAAGCTTGCAAATGATTTGTGTGTGCGTTATTAATTATCTTTCCAGTGATTAACAAAACTTCATTACCCTGTTTCAAATTTCGCCTGTTGGATTTATATTTTTCTGCAGATATCTATTTTTGGGATAAGCTATTTGGAGATACAAACAAATCTTACGGCAACCATTACTTTCTTTTGATTAAATTCAATATCAGGTCTGATGATATGCAGAAGTTGGTATATTTCCTAAGCACATTTCTTTCTTGCATCAAAGTGAGATCGATAACTGACTTGCACACCAAAGTAGCTTGATGTTTTATCTCTTAGTAGACTAACAGGTTGTAGTCCGGATAACTGAAAGTGTTATATCATGGTTTACAGCTCGGCCGCAATATTTGCGCCTTTTGGCCAGACACATAAGACTTCAAATTGGTATTTGGGTCACTTTGACAATAGGAAGGGACGTCCACTCCAACCCAAAACCTCTTTAGTCACCTCTTACAACATACTTGGTAGAAAGAAATCGCCCTATTATTTTCCCCTTGAACTAGCAGTCTAGCGACCGGTTGCTACAAGGGCACATTTGATGACCATGGTAACAATATTTGCTGCCCTGTCATAGCTGGGAACACAAACACAAACCATGCAGACTAGGCACATGGGATGGGAAAACTATGTATCCCGGATATTGATAAAAATCTAGCCAATAGACAAGAAATAAGAAGTACGGCATTTGCAGACTCACGCTGCGTAAGATAGACATTGCTGCCCTTCATGAGACTCTTATTCTCGATTGCTCAATAAATATAAACAATAATATAATTCAATAAAGAATGGCAAAAATACTTCTGTTTCCATACAAAAAAAATAATGTTGTAATTCTAGATGTAACCATTTTGTAAATGAACTGCTATCTCTGATTGAAACTTGCACATTTGGCAAATATTGGTCAATTGGCTACTACTCCTCCGCTACTTTATCGATAATGCCTAACTTTTGACCAATAAATCGGGCTTTTGCTATAATCTCATCTTGCATGAGAGAGAAGCACATGGAGAGTATAGCCATACCAAACAAAACATAAACAGAACCAAGAAGAAGCTGGGCTTGTGCCTGAGGATCCTCGAAGTCTGTTCCAGGCACTACGTCCCCGAAGCCAATTGTACTTAGAGTGATAAAACAGAAGTAAGCTGACTGGAGCCAGTCCCAGCCTTCCCACAAACCAAACAGTACAGCTCCACCGAAAATGTAACCTCCGATTACAATCATTGTTATGGTAAGTGGCACGGTTATCTTTCCTTTATCAAGATAGTCATCATCGTCACTGTCGCTGTCATCGTCTAAGATGACAAGATCTGTTTTCTTGATATCTAGAGGCACAATTCTGACCTACATGAACAACAACAATGATGTTATTACCAGATGCAAGAATCGATCATACATGTATTCATTTTGTTTTCTAAATATACATAATTATATTACACATTTCTATATCTTGTACATTTGTACACCAAAGCTCTTAAACTGTGAATCGCGGACTTCTGGGTGCCCCATTGCTCCTCTCGGGTGATTCGCGAAAACTTGAAGAAATATTATGAGCCCTTAGATTTACAACTAAAGAAGAAATGTACAGACATGAAAATAGTAAGACAGAAACAAGGATAGCTATACTGCACAAATAATTTATTTTATAGAGTCTTCACAAAATTAAATACATATTGATTACACAGGGGTATCCGGGAACATTTGAACGGGTAAGATTGGTACTTGAATAAGCCCTTTTCAAGCCAGATGGTTCTGTGATGTCATAGCTTTATTCTATTTTCATCATCATCAGGTGTCATGTCAGCTGGCGTAAGCGATAATGGCTCTCCACAACTTTCTGTCTCCAGTTTATGTAGCAGAATCGTTGTTGTTTCTCTGCCGTGCCAGGTTGTTAAACTAATATTTTTTCACGTTTTCACCCTCTGTCTCTGTTGCCCTCAATCTTGTCTGTTGTGACTATGTTCTCCAAACCTTCTTGTCTCATAGTTTGGCCCAAAAAAATTGAGATTATCTTTTTCTTATATTATTGACTAAACTCCGTCTCGAATTTGACTCTTTCAACACCTCCACATTAGTTTTTCTGGCACTCCGTGGTATTCTCATCTTTCTTCTGTAGAACCACATCTCCACTGCTTCTAATTTCCAAATTTCTTGTTTGTTTATTCTCAAGAATAGCATCCATATGTTAGTTATAATAGCACTGCAGAACTCTCTTCCTCACCTCTAATAACAAGGTCATATTACACAATATAATTTTCATTTTCTGAATGTTGTTTTTGGCTGCCCTATTCTGCTTCTGATTTCTGTTGAACTTCATCCACCTACTGTAATCGTTGTACCTAAATACTTGAATTGGTGGACCTGTTTTAATACTAAATCATTCACTTTGCTCTTACTAGCTGTGGTGTTATATTTTCTATGTTTTATATTATATATTTATTTTTATATTTATTTTTACTAAGAATAATAAAATAATTGTAATAGTTTCATATACTACCATAGTTTTTAAGATGTTTAGTATATTGATTTGAATCTATTTGTTTTTAAAACGATGTATAATATAATCGCTTCCATTTGTTTATTATATGTTTGTAATTTAATTAGTAGGCCTATGTGTTCAATTGTGTTTTCGGGATTGAACTTGACACACAGTTAAAATTTGATTATTCGCAATCTAAATAAATTATATTTTCTAAAATTTTATGCATTTTACAATTATGTTTTATTTTATTACGTCTGCTTGGATTGTGAAAGAGTGAATGTCTACCTGTCGTGTTATTATTCCATACATAAGATTAACACGGGATATCGACGCAGGACTGGACTCTCAATGCAAACTTCCAAGAAGAACTTCACGTATTCAAATATCGAAGCGTGCTGACCACATAAAATCTGAATTACCGACAGGACAGAATGAAAGATACATGACATAACTGATCGTCTCGAAACAGACTTGCTAGAAGAAGAAACAAAAATCAACTCTGTCAAAAAAACTATCACTACTGCATTTTTCCCGTTAGGAAGCTGCATGGAATTTGCGATAACGGTCGCATTGGCTTGTGTTATAAAGGTAGCATGTCCGTTCTGTGGACACGTGATATTTTATCAGCGGAAATCTATCAGGACCATTGCGTCTGCTACAAGAGTTATCTACCGGAAATCTATCAGAACCATTGCGTCCGTTACAAGAGAGATCCAGCGGAAATTACACAGAGTAACTCACCCCGTACAGAGTTTTTTAATTTACCCAAAGAAATAAAAAAAATACCAGTCCAAACCAGAGCGAACCCTGTGCCTCATAGATGTGAAAACAACCCTCTAACCTCTCGACCCTGCGTCAAACATACAACTCTGTAAACGATTAAAAATGCATTGTGAATCGCAGATGTGAATGATTGATTGATCGTGCACGATAACAGACCACATTCTAAAATTATATGCTTCGTTGTTTATGAGCAAAACATTACCATTACATTTATCACTGCATGCATTTTTTTTTACTATTGTTAACACATAGAGAGTAAATTTCTGAATTTTTTTCCCGATAGGAAAAAAACATATTTAATTGGGGATGGGGGCCCACAACATAAAGATTAAGAGCCGTTGTTGTATACCATTCAATATCAGTGTGAAACTTAAACCTGTAAATACGTGGAAGTAGCATGTGTAGATTAATGATTGACTGAAGCGGAGATCGGAGAATCTATGGACGTGTCCGGTGTGCGAAGATGATAATCAACATACCTAATACCTAATGATTTACCAGCAATTGTAAATTAAGATTACAACTGTGCTCATTCACTCTTTATACTTCTTATTCGCCTGTGTTTACACATTAGCAACGATATACACGTAACTATTCACAATAAGCCTATACTGTGTCTCTACAAGAGCAACGATATACACGTAACTATTCACACTACAGTCTTTACACACGAGCAGCGATATACACGTAACTATTCACACTACAGTCTTTACACACGAGCAGCGATATACACGTAACTATTCACACTACAGTCTTTACACACGAGCAGCGATATACACGTAACTATTCGCACTACAGTCTTTACACACGAGCAGCGATATACACGTAACTATTCACACTACAGTCTTTACAAACGAGCAGCGATATACACTTAACTATTCACACTACAGTCTTTACACACGAGCAGCGATATACACGTAACTATTCACACTACAGTCTTTACACACGAGAAGAGATATACACGTAACTATTCACACTACAGTCTTTACACACGAGAAGAGATATACACGTAACTATTCACACTACAGTCTTTACACACGAGCAGCGATATACACGTAACTATTCACACACAATTGAAAGTAATTTATGTGAATTGGCACCATAGTCAGAGCTTGCGCATGACGTCAAAATTTGGACTACCTTATTTCTACCTTGTAAAATGAAGACATTTTTGACAAAATAATAGGACAAAAAGAGGACACGTTTTTATATGTAAAATGTAATGTTTATATTATAAACATAAACATTCTAACAGGACACAACATAAATCGTACAATTTGCATATGAAAATAACACATTTTTAATATACTATTATGTTTAAAAAAAATTAAAATCTATAACAAAAAGGAATCTTTAATATTATTACTTTCAATAAATTAAAAACAATCAATACTACTGCACATCGACAGAAAAAAAATGTAGCTCTCATTATTTCTATTCAAGCGACACCTTATTCTTATAATTATCTAACGATTTAATTTGTTTTGTGTGTCATGTGACGTATTCTCTCCAGAACGTTGTCTTCCCAATGAACTCTCTGAACCACTTTCTGTCTTGGGCTTGCATTTTCCAACGATGTATTCATGTTATATTTATTGTCGTCAGTCCATCGTCTTCTTGGTCTGCCCTTTCTCCACCGTCCAGTTACTCTTCCCTCCATTATTTGTCTTTCTAAACATTTGTATGTCTTTATATAAACCAAACATGTGTAGTTTTCATTTTGCTATTGTGTTTAGTAACCAATACTCTGGAATCTTCGATGTGTTTATACATGTGAATTTGTTTTAGCAATGTATAATTACTTTGTACGTAACTATGACATTCTTGACAAGACCTGTCTCTGAAGTTATATTATAGAAATAAGAGACTTCTGGCAGATACAATAAGTTTCAAATAGCTTGTCTCAATTGAGCTAGCTGAATAGTTGTGAAACGTTTTTCACACTTTCATTGTGGAGATTTGGGCAACTTTCAACAACTTTAAATCGGCCCAAACTTTATATATTTCTAAATATTGTGTATATTTTTTTTGATGTATCAATAATTTCAAAAACTCTCTATCACTCTAATTTTTTTCCATGAATATTTTTATATTACATTTATTTTTATATTTTTGTGTGTGATCATTCTGAAAGTCTTATCGGTTCTCCTATAACAGATGAATGGTAAAGTAGGTAAACTGCATGAGAGAATTAGTTTTCATGCTTACACGCTGGTCACCAAACTCAAAGCTAATCACGGTCAGCATGCACTGCTTTTTGGTCGCTGTCGTACTCTGCTATAGACATAGCCACAGACTCCCACAAATCACTAATTTGAGCAAAATACTTTCTATAATCAATTGGAACTTCTATCTTAATCAAGTATTCGAGAACAGATTCTGCATCATTCTAATTTTTACCTCACGTGGGTTATCCGGAAATTAAATATAACGGGCGTGTGGATGGCGTCACTTTGTTAGGCTGCTACGGCTATTGTTATGATTTTTATTGATAATTTATTTATATGTGCTTCGCTAGCCGACAAAAAGCATAGAAATGTTCTGATTGGCCAATATCAGTGACGTAAAATGAGTTAATGTTCCGGCCTGACATATCGGAGGTCCCGAGTCATTCAATTAAAGTCTGAGTATCTTTACTTTTTTAGAATAACACGAAAAGCACAACATTGAAACATACCATAAATATTGTTTGAAATAATTTAGAATATTTTTAGTTGGACCTTTGAATATTCTTCGTTATAATATTAAAGAAGATTTCAATACACGTGGGGAATTTACAAACGTGGACATTTTTGCATATTTAAAAATCTCGACCGGACCAAAATGTAAGGCCTAAAAAGATGACGTGTCAGTGAATAAGAATATATAGACATATATACTATAGACAAAATGCCTGTCATTTTTACTCTGTATGCACATACGAGCGGGTACAATCCTTTCCTTTTTCCAATTCTTCTGTGGCTTCACGTATTCATGCAGGCATGAAATATTGAAGCTTTATTTTACTTTTCCCAAGCGTTACCCTATCAAAGACTTTCTAATATGACACTGGAAGAAACTGGGCAGCTCACACAGAACCGTGAGGATTACAGAGTGGCAGTGAGGACATAGTTTTGGAAAGGACACATCATATAGAGAGCCTTACCTTCGATCTTCCGAAGCTGCTTCTTGAAGACTTTCTTCCCGAGTGAAGTCTCTGCTTGTCATCATTGGATACAGGGCTTTCTGTAGGGGAACGAGTAGTCAGACCAGAGAACTCTGATGCTATGTGTGCCCTATTACCACCTGAAAGCGGGCACTATATTGTGTTACATTGTTTTAAACCTTTCTATTCTAAGAACTTCCCTAAACATTAGTGTAGAAAATGAACATGTTTTTTTGTGTGCTATAAGATAAACGGATTTCCTCCTGAAAGGAATGGCAAACTACAGAAGTAATGTGCCCAGCAACTATATTATGGATATTGTGAACAAACATAAATTTAACAAATTGCGGTGTGTTCAGATAATCCGTAAGGAAGACCTCGTTCTGGAAATAATATGTCACATGATGATGATGAATCGAAGACATATACAGATATCGCTCTCTTTTCAGAAGTGGGAATAGAGCTTCAGTGTTGTTTGGGGTCAGATTGAGAAGCAAAGATCAGCAACACTCTGACCTGCTGTGCATTTTTAAGAGACGACTAAGGAGGTTGGGGGTAAAGTTGGGTATTCCATCACATATCTCAAAGTGTCCCAAATGGCATGCTGAAGTTATATGAACGTCGATAATCCGATAATCAAGGCGCAGATATCACAGTTAAATTGTAAAACATGACATGTCTCATTTCTAGACTACTACATACTAACTGGCAGGAGTTTGAGAACGAATGCAGAAGAAGAGCCTCAGTATTAGTAAGAGCCTCAGTGTTAGTAAGAGCCTCAGTATTAGTAAGAGTCTCAGTGTTAGTAAAAGCCTCAGTTTTAGTAAGAGCCTCATTGTTAGTAACAGCTTCAGTGTTAGTAAGCTCCTCAGTATTAGTAAGAGCCTCAGTGTTAATAAGAGTCTCAGTGTTAGTAAGAGCCTCAGTGGTAGTAAGAGCCTCAGTATTAGTAAAAGCATCAATGTTAGTAAGAGCCTCAGTGTTAGTAAGAGCCTCAGGGGTAGTAAGGGCCTCAGTTTCAGTAAGAGCCTCAGTATTAGTAAGAGCCTCAGTTTTAGTAAGAGTCTCGCTGCTAGTAAGAGCCTCAGTGTTAGTAAGAGCTTCAGTGTTAGTAAGAGTCTCGCTGTTAGTAAGAGCCTCAGTGGTAGTAAGAGCCTCAGTATTAGTAAGAGCCTCAGTGGTAGTAAGAGCTTCAGTGTTAGTAAGAGCCTAAGTTTCAGTAAGAGCCTTGGTGTTAGTAAACGCCTCAGTATTAGTAAGAGCCTCAGTGGTAGTAAGAGCCTCAGTTTCAGTAAGAGCCTCAGTGTTAGTAAAAGTCTTAATGTTAGTAAGATTCTCAATGTTAGTAAGGTCCTTAGTGTTAGTAAGGGCCTTAGTGTTAGTAAGGGCCTCAGTGTTAGTAAGGGCCTCAGTGGTAGTGAGAACCTTTATATTAGCAAGAGCCCAAGTGTTTGTTTTATTTCACTCGTGTGTTACTGGTGATGGATATTTGGGAACATGGTGGTAACATTGAATTGCGAAATGATTAAGGAATGTTATGCGTGTGATAGACTACGACCTACCGCTGAAAATGAAAACCAACGATCCAGGAAATGGACGTGGTTGAGCAAAAGACTGAAACACTGCAATCTTGCTGTAAACTTGCTATTTAAGTATGACCGTCTACAATAAGGTCCTTCTAAATGAATTAATTAGAATCCCATTCGTTACGTTGTTTTATTATTGTAAGGATCCGGCTGGTCCCTATTTACATACAAAAATAGCCAAGGCGACTCCAAGTATAAATAGTGCGCAGCCGAAATCCCAACATGGGTCCTAGTCCGATCACGTGACAATTATAGATATATATTTTACTGGAGACGGTCATACTCTAACTCTCAACAGTACGAAATGCTGTGTGAGAAGCTTCTACTCAGAGATTGGGGGGGGGGAGTGGTGGTCTATATGTGTATGAAGAAGACATGTCTCATTATTTTGTATACAGACATTCAGTCTCATACAAGTCTGCAACCATTTCGTGGTATCCATAATGGGTACTCTTGACAATACAGTTGGCGTGATTGCACAGCTTCAATATACTAATATATCACGGACAGAGAACAAACAGAAGTTTAAAATTGTGAAATTACTGAAACTAAATTAAGGATGGCTTATAAATAACATCATCTCCTTCCCAGCAATATAATGCCATCTAATGGAATTAGGTCAAAGGGCATGACCCCAAGGACCGCTGGATCAGCAACCAACCAACCAACCAACCAAATAACATCATAAGAAGGAAGTCCATGATTTCAAGTATTCATAAAAGTCAACGATTTGGTATGACCTGTCATGACTTGCTACATGTCCTTGACCTGCTATGCCCTGCAATTATTTGCTATGACCTGCTGCAGTTTCATGAACTAATGTGACCTGTTTCATGTCCTTGACCTGTTATGCTCTCTTGTGATGAAAGATTTTACACAGTCTCCACACACATGGGGTTTGGTAGCCATCTTTTGTAAGTAAACAAACCAAATACGACAAACTCATGTAAATCACATATTATATACTACAAATTTACAGATATATTATACAGGATGCTATACAAATGAAAAAAAATGTATGGCTGAACTGCTGTAAAGCAACAAAACGAACATTCCTAAGAGCTTGCATATTCCCAGTGACAATATGTGGGTGTGAATCCTGGACAATCACCAACAAAGATAAAATAAAATAGCACCATTTGAAACAGAACGTTACAGAAAAATCCTCAGAATACCATGGAACAAGAAGATCACCAATGTAGCCATCCTGAGAGAAATTAATGTAAAAGAACAGTGGCTAAACAGCATGGTTCTTTCCAGAAAACTACAATATTTGGTCATATCAAATACCATGCCAGCCTAGAGAATACCATAATGGAAGTGATGATGCCAGGGGAACAAACAAGAGGCAGACCAAGAAGAAGATGGACTCAAGACATCAAACACCACCTGAACATGAAAATAACAGAAGCAGGAAGACTGGCTCAAGATAGACAATAGTTTCGAAAGACTGTGATGACTGCTTCATCCTGTTAAGGATATTCTACCTGATGATGATGATTATGTGAGTTTGTCATATTTTGTTTATTTGTGGGGTTATGAGAAAAATTGTTAAGGGAGGGGATTTACCCACCTCTTAGTTATATTCCTAGTACTAAAAGTCATGTTCTGATGTGATAGGGTAGGGGTGTGGTTGAACTCCCTTTCTTATTATTTGGCTTGGATTTAATTATCGGTATAATATAATCATGTTCTTGTGTGATATTTCCTTTTCGACTCTGGTGGTTATAGTTGGTACATGTTCTTGTGTGATGTCTACAATATGACACTTCTTCGACTCTGGTGGTTAATGTTGGTTCATGTCATTGTGTGATGTCTCTAATATGACACCTCTTCGACTTTGGTGGTTATAGACATTATTCTTAGTATTATATTACCTGGTAAAATGTTGCTTTTGTTTGACTCCCAGTGTCCAACGTTGTTACTGTTAGACTGCTTCATACCTATCATCTGCAGAAATATTTAAACTTAATTACTAGCATTATGTTTCAATAACGTATAATTAATACCAGAAAAAAACACATATATAATCAGAAACCACTATTACTAAAGTCAAAGGAAATGAGATGATTAAATATGAATGTAAATTTATGAGTTTCTCGAACACGATCAAAAAATGAAATATCACAAGCATACAGTAGAAAGATGCATGCTGATGTTAAGGGATCTTAAAATAAATATCATGTAATGTTCTTGATAAGAAACTAGCTTCACAGCACGTGGCGTATTCCCATAAGAGAGAATATGCTCTCCGTTACAGCAGTGATCTCAGTTTATGTGGACTCAGAGTCACGGTCAGGTGTCGATTGCATGATCTTCGGGGTCTTCCACAAGATTTACTTTTCCTTCCCTCCTCTCTAGATACTTCAATTTCTAACATTCTCTGTATTTGTACATTCTCAGCCTTATTTACATCATCTTCGTCTTGAAATGAATGTATTGCTGCCTTGATCAAGTCTGCTTTATCTCTTCTCAGCAGTGGGCAGTCTACCACCGCATTGCCTGCCAATAACGTGGCTCTCTCGTTTCCTCTGACCCCAACAAGACCAGGGTAGTATATCCATGTAATGCTCTGGACAATTGAGTTGTTCAATAAGTCCAATAATTCTTTTCTGTGAGTATTACCGAGTAACACACTCGGTATCCATCGGTATCCATCACACTTGCGTCCATCTTTGATGTATCAGTTATCCACCAATTAAGTGCTGCTGTAACTCCCTCTATCCCCATCATCATGCTCGTTGTGACAGTGGGATATGCTGAAGATTTCTCAATCAACTTAACACAGTCTCTGTAGGCAACAAAACCCCAACCGCGTTTATTTGTATTTCTGTTCATTGAACCATCTGTGTATATAATTATGTCTTGTGGTTTCCAGTGTACGGCGAGTTCATGCACTGTATCCTAGGCCCTGTCACCCGTCTATTTTCGACACGCTTTATTTAGTTGTATTATTACTTTAGTCAGTTATTTCTTCTCAGTGTTTACCTCCACCCATTCACTGTCCTTTCCTATTTCTTCAAATTCATATACTTTTCGCAGTTTGTCTTCAGCCTCTGCCATCCATAATATGCCATGCTTGATTCGTTTTCCATTTGACTCATCTAGATGTTGGTGTAGTTGGTGGTGGTTGCATTCTATCACTACGACCTAACCTGTCTAACACTCTAATACTGGGGAGTTCAAAGCAGAAAGCAGAGATGGGTGTATCCCTAGTACACCCCAGTACCGCTCTCATTGCCTCATTTTGGATTTTTTCCAGTCTATCGCCTTGTGTCTGTGACAGTGTTAGTAGGCCGAGGCCATAATCCAAGACAGATAACACCAACACTTGTAGAGCAAAAACATTACATATTGCTGCATGTCGAAGGTCGCCATAACCTTGATAACACTGATTCCTCTTTTAGCCTTCTGAATCATATTTGTGATGTGTTTGTTGAATGAGAGACTTCTATCAAAGGTTATCGCAAGATATTTAAGGTCCTGTTCTCTTTCAATGAATGAGTCCACGCAACTGATGTGGCAGTGTCCCTGACCAGATTATTCTTTAATGCGTACCAGACGACGTTTGCGCATGCGGTTGCGTCTGTGGGTCTCACCAATGGCTCACTAGACAAACCACCCATGCAACAGAAAACCTTAGTAGATGAGATGCCTTTATATTGAGGTTATCTTATAGAAGCTTCATGGCACGTCATCTATACAATCCCGTAGTCGTAACCTTCGATAACAGTTACCATGTTGTTCCGGCGGGCCGACGTTGTGCTTGAACTAGTTATGGGCACGGCGTGGGTGGGCGGAACAACAAAGAAACCTGTCGCAAGGGCCATATGTTAACCATATGTTAGTATTAGAATTCTGTAGCTCTGAAAAACTCTCTTTGACAGGGACATTACAATGTAAACTCTTCCTTTTTTAAGAATGTCGCCTTTGCCTGCATCATTCTTGTTCTTATCTCCGTTGAATTTCTTCCATCTTATGCAATCGTTGTTAATAAATATTTTAATTGGTGGACCTGTTTGAATATTGAGTCATTTAATTTGATCTTTAAAGCTGTTTGAGTTTTATCACAACTACTCGTAAATAGCAAGTTCATGTGTCATATATTACCTTGTCTTGATTCTTTTTCTTACGTTTGCAACATCCACAGCAACATATTTTAGCGTAGATGAAGCGGAAGATATCAGCCAGTACATCGCCTATATTTGCTAAACACAACAGCATGAGAGGAATGCCAAGTACAGCGTATGCAATACAAACTAGACGGCCCCAGACGGTTTTAGGAGCAATGTGACCATACCCTGAGAAGAAAATTAATTTAAGTTTAGTTTCATTACCTACAGTTCATTATCAATATAATCAAATAACTCAAAATATTCATTGATTGATTCTGTGATATTGAAACAATATCAATTGATCTTAAACTGTCAATACAATTTAATTGGGGGTGAGTAAATACTCTCATGTTTTTAAACTAATAATAAGCTTCAAGTTGGCCAGTGTGTTGTCAGGGACAGAAGAGGATGTATAGAATAGCAACCCTGTTTATCATCCATGCGTGTATTAAGAGGCGACTATAAATGTCATAGGTGGAGTTGACTTCCCCATCACATATAGGATCAAAGTGACCCAGAACCCATTCTGAAGTCGGATAGGGATTATGTAGATTCTTTGATATAAAATAAAATTAATAAATTGAGAGAAGATGTGACAATGATCATTTATTCGCAGGTTCCAGGTTGTCAGCTTATCCCTGAACTTTCCTTAGTCGCCTCCTACGGCATACATGAAAAGAAAATAATAACCCTATACTTTTCACCCTGAAATAGAAGGCCTCAAGGTTGAATAAAAATAATAAAATATTGAATATGTTTTAATGATAGTTGACACAGCATTTACGCTGAATCAGTTTGTCAAATTTCTCTGAGCAGCTGTAGTACCGTCTCTAGCACAATCTCGTGGTTTCTTCTTCTTCAGCATTCATTCTCAATCTCCCGCTGGCTATCTCTTGTAACAGGACAATGGTCCTACTATATTTCCAGGAGGATGTAGTCCAGAGAATGGAAAAGCGTTGTGTCGCCGTTTTAATTGCGCCAATGGCCCGACACATCCGTCTTCGGCAGGAATCTCGTGGTTAAAACCTGGTCCTTTCAGCTGACACAAATTCTCCTCGCAATAAACTATATTCATAATGTTCAAAAAATATGAATAGCGAAACTGTTTATTAAGAAATTATGTTTAGTCAATAATACATCGTGAACAATTGTAAAGGTTGTATTTCTGAATTCCATCACGTTTAAATGTAAGTTACTGTAAAACTATTGATGTTTCCATATTCATAACATTTGTTTTCCAGCAACTCGCAGGGGTCAGAAATAGGAACTTTATCTTTAACGTAGAATAATACATGCATTATCTACATCTCTATCTCCAATTAGCATGCCCTTCTGCCTCTCCCGCTGTCTTGGATAGAGATTCTCTGATCAATCAATGTTGAAGCTTATCGATCACCTTGACGACAAGACAACTCTTGGACATTAATCTATAACCAATAATGAGTCAACAAGAATTTCTTTATTATTCTCCTTGCTTTCTCATATATCCCAACCAACCCCCTTCTCCTCGCACTTTTTTCATCTAATTCTTAACGACCAAACAATAGGTTTCAAATTTGTCTCTCTGGACGAGTCAATAAGTTTTTCTTGTAAACCGCTTGGCAACCAATATAAACAAAGAAGTTATCTCGAATATAGTTCGTTATAGTATATAAAGGTTGTACAACAAAATACAGTACATGCTTGAGAAACGGGTTCTCAATGGGATGAATTCTTCATAGTACAGAAAAAATAGTAAATATGATGAACTTTGTTTTTACACCACCTAAACACGGCGACACATAACAATTAACTTAATGAGTAATTTGGCAAGACAATTATTATTATAATACTAGATGAACTGCACGACGATATAAAAACATGAAATGTTAATCGATTGTTTAAGAATTCTGAAAACAAATATCTCATTTACAACAGTGGTTCTAAATCTTTCTTGGGCAAGGTTCCCTATTAAACAGAGGCTCTCAGTTGGGCAGCGATTCCCTGTTGGGAAAAAAATTCCTTCCGTGGCTTCCCTGGTGTCTAAAGGTCATATCCTTTTTTCTGCAAGCAATCAAAGCCATATCATTTAAATTTTATCACTAATATTCGCGTAGTTTATCGTTCAAGTGCAAGATCGCAGATTAAATGGAAAAGGAAACCTCCATTTAGAAAATCAGAACATGAATTCCTATAGCACTAAGAAAGAGGTCAAATGGTAGGCAAAAACCCTCTTTTAACGATTTTTCGCAAAACAACCATCTCATTTATCATTTTTTTAAATAATAAATTACACACGAAATCTGGAGAATTACACGTTTTAGTAACCCTCTATTACACCATATAATTTTATCCATGATAAAAATACGATTACTGGATGTTTCAAATGTATTAGATTCAGGTATCCATAATATGTAAAACAAAACAAATAAACATTGAAATGTTGCAAATGTATGGTTCTATTGGAATGGTACCCTTTTCTTTATAATGTGATTTATGGAGGTAAATTAGTACGCATTAAAAAAAATTTAAATTTAAAAAAAACTAAAGTTGTAATACTTAATATTTCATTTTAAAAAGCTAACTAAAGTGAAGATAAATAAGAAAAATATACCTTGTTAAAATGCACAAAAATGTTTTACTCATAGAATTGTTTGGAAAAAATATATTTTACAAATTTAAATGCATATAGAATATCAAACAAATCATGTATCATCGTGAAAATATCAGGAATATATCTCAAAATTTATGGCTTTCTGGGGAAGCAACCGTTAAAATTTTGAATACAAAAATAATTCAGAAATTTGAGTCGAACTAGTTTTGTTGTGAAAGAAAATACTACACCATGTAATATAGGTAAACTCACACATCCCATCATTACTGAAAACGTGTATATGGCCCAGTTCAAGTGTGGTTCCAACTAAGTGGCTCTGTGGCTCTGTGCCCTCCCCAAATTTCAAATTGATTCTTCTCCCCCCCCCCCGCCCGCCAATCCTCCGTGTCACCAAGGGAAGAGGCATATGACCCACGTTGCAAACCATTTATATAACCCATCACATTGAAGTAGCAAAATCAATTATGGTATAAAGTACATGAATGGTAGGTTACTGCTTTAAAATATTCCGAATTATTGTCGAAACAATGAAATTTGCAGTATGTATCCTTTTTTTAAAATACAACAACAGACAAATTGAGAATCCTTTCCAAGCACCGAAGGTTATAACAACAGGTGATTTCTTGTACACATAAACGCTGTTACAACGTTGCACAATTCATCTAATTTAAAAAATAAAAAAAGATTTATCCATCCCCGTGGACTTGTAACAACCAAAATATTTTCTGATGTGGTACTATCGTAAATAAGGAATGAGTTGAATCCCTCGAAGTCTAAGAAAGCGAGAGAAATCAGATCACGCGTGCACATATTTTATAAGGACCTTTTACAATGTCAAGACGTTGTTCCTATTAGTAAAATTCAGCTAGAATTACGTGATGCAGCATAGGGGAATCTGATTCCTTATATAAACAATTAAACAATACCCGAAGTAAGTCATGACTGATTATAAGAAATGTGACCTTCAATATTTTGAATGGCTGTAAATATAATATAACCAAACTAGATTAACCTCCGCTAATAAAAGGAGAGTACACACAATAAAATGTATATTTTACTTAACCAAACCAACAACAAAATATCTACTCGTTATAGTAGTTAAGCCATATGCCCTGTGCTCAAGAGGTTATGGGTTCGATCCCTTGTCGTGACGTCCTTTTACAGGTATATTTTTTATGAGATTCTGAGAAATTATCGATTGAAGTTACGGAGTAATGTGCAATGAGTCGTATTATCTGCAGGCCGCACTATATTGTGAAGGGCAAAGTACATTTGGCGAAACTCGAGTACAATGAAGTCAGGCCGCTAGACTTTCGTTTGGGCGTCTAATTCTGAAAAAAAGTGAACTTTAATCCGATGGCATGTTTTATAGTGGAGTATGATTAACGGCTTGGACCTAGAGAGAAAATTTTCATCCGCCCATACACATAATAACACACTATATACCCGATCTCACATGTGAGATAACTAACATCTCACATCCCTACGGCAGTTAAGTTCTATAAGTTACACACATCCCTGCGGCAGTTAAGTTATATAGGTTACACACATCCCTGCGGCAGTTAAGTTATATAGGTTACACACATCCCTACGGCAATTAAATTGTATGGATTACCTTTACTTTACTATGCTATATACCCAACACATTTGTGTATACACAACTCAACATATTATATACCCACAACATCTTTGTATATACACAACATACCATATACGAAATGCATACGTACATACACAACACAACATACTACAGACTCAACACATTTGTACATACACAACACAACATCAATCAATCAATCAATAAACCAGTAACCCTTCAGGGTCATATGGGTACCACATTAGATGCTTCAGCACACATAGTCCTTCAGCAATTCCTATCCTCAGCGATGCGGATGAGTGAGGAAAAAATCTTGTCTTGTCCATACCTTGATGTTGTCTGTCCATGTCTTTATTTGCCCTTTTCTGCTTCTCCCCCCCCCCCTTTCGATGGTTCCCTGGAGAATTATTTTTGATAATGAATCATGTCTGCATACATGTCCAAACCATGCTAGTTTTCGTCGTTTTACTACTGAAAGCAATGGTCCTTGTATACCTGCATACATTTGTTTTATTTCTTACGTACAAGTTGGTCTTATTTTCCCGATAGGAAAATCGTAGAATTCGTCTGTAGCATTTGTACTTGAAAGCCTCTAATCGTCTCTCCATGTCTGCAGTGAATGTCCAACTCTCACAACCATACATCACAACAGAAAGTACCAGCGACTTATACAGTTTTAACAACACAACATACTATACACCACATACATTTGTACATACATAACATAACATACTATACACCAAATACATTTGTACTTGATCTACCAAATCAATCATAGTAAATGATTTCTACTCTATATGTTTGCTTGTCTTATTTTATGTACGGTATACTGAATATTTAGTATATATTCGTATTCTCAAAATTTCATTAACAAACGAATATAGCTCAATAATCGATTTTGAAACATTTCGATTTCTTGCTATTGATCATGATGGGAATAGTACATATCTTAATGCCGACAACTACACCTCCCAACAGGAATATTATTATTACAGAACTGTGGTGCATTGTACATCTTCTTAAAACATTATATAAAAACACAATGTTATAAAACAATGTTTTATATAGGTTATAGTTCCAGTCACTTTGAATAAGCAGTTATCGCGCACCAAATCTCCGTTGTGCTGCCGCGGCCCAAAAGTGGATCGAAGGATAGCACCCCTGTTAACTGCCATGCATGTCGTACGAGAGGGCTATGGCGTTTTAGAGGTGGAGTTGGCCGTTCTATTTCATAGAGAGTTAAAGTGACCCATAAGTCATGATGAAGTCAGATGTGTCATGTTGGAATGTGTTGATATCGCAGCCAAGCTGTAAACTATGATACAACTCAATCTGTTGCCCTGATTACATCCTGCTAATCTGCATGAGTTTGAGAACGAATACATAAGCAGAGAAAGAGGGAGAGCACTAAAAAGCAAGTAGTAAACACAAATTATGATATCTGAATGTGGGACGGCCAATAAAAAACATAACTTTTATCGCAATCCATACGTAAAAAAAACCGTTGAAATCTGCCAGTTCTTCTACCTAGTGGATTTTCCAAACAACAAGTACCCATTGCTACCCGAATTATCTCATCCCTCTGCCAACTGTATAACTTCACCCACTTTAGTATCATTTTCCTTGTTACTCAACGAACGTTTCCTGTGATCACGTTCGACTCACCTCATTGCTTGTTGTTTTACAGCTGGCTTATGATAGAGTATGGAGAAAAGTATCTGTCGAGGACTGTGTGTAGTTTACCTTTATCGTGACACTCCTATCATAAATAGCTTATACATTATATTAGGTATCAGGTACGTACTTGAGTAATCTTACAAGACATTACTTAAAGGTATAGTCGGCGTGAAGGTGAGTAAGCGGTAGACATCAATACAGGTGGGAGAGTAGCATGGCACGATAGACAGATTACAGTCTAGCAGAGTGCACCACCAAAACATGATACAGGTGATATTGGAGGTCTGTTAAGTTCAACCGTTATTACAGAGACGGAGCATAATGATGATTGTTCTTAACAGTTAAATCATATCTGATTTACGCCCAGTGCCATCTTACCCACCACATAGGATATGGCATATCACTAGAGGACCGTTGTCTGGTTTATTATCACCTCTCTGTTCCGCACTTATAGCTGGTCAGGTCCGATTATCAGATCACCCTGTAGAAACAATGTTCCTGACACTTTCTGACATAGCACCGCATCCATTCAGCAAGATTCTGGTACAGACACACACAGAGACAGAGATCGTTCATTCATTGTATAAAAGGCATATCATTTATACTGAGTCTGCGCTACACACACACACACACACACATACACAAGCACACACACACCCCACAAACATAGCGGTCTTCCAGCGTCTAACGTAGGAGTCACAACGAAACACAGAAAGATGATATTGTGTATTTTATACGTATGACCAAGCTCACCAACCTGACTCGTTACATCGATTACTCACAAAAAAAAAGTGTTAAGACACGCCTGACGAGTAAGTATAGTAGTCCAGTCTGTCCATATGAAACATCTGCGTACGAGACCACATCCAGATGCGGAGGACCTGTCCGACTCGCGTGTGATTGTTGGGCTCCATCAGAGAGCCCTACGGGAGTTGGTCCCACCGGCCGATAAGGGCACACACATGGTCTATCCGGGCTGGTCGTTGGTGATCGCCACGACATGGTACCTGTAGCAGGGAGACCCATCTCATCCCAATGTTGTATGAGCGATTGCCGGTTTATCCGACGATCCCTCGAGAGGTGTGATCGATCCTTCTGCTCGATGGTGGTCATTGCCTGTCCCCTCAGACAATAAGCTGAGCAAGAATTTTAAACATCCCTATAGCCTGAACAATGAGGAACAGGAGTCTTATATAACCCTATCGGTTGAACAATACTGAGCAACCTGAATGAACAGAGCCTTATATACACCCATATGATGAGCAAGGATGAGAGGGCTGAGCAGAGTCTTAAATAACCATAGTAAAATAAAGTAAAGTAACCCATAGCATTTTTTAATGCCGTAGGGGTGTGAGATGTTAGCGATCTCACATTTCACAGGCTCTGCAAATGAGGGCGGTAGCCATCTCCTCTCCCTCGCAGTCTTTACTTCCCGGATTAATCCGGTACCCATTTAAGGCTGGGTCGACCTGGGAGCCGTTCCGACCTGAAAACATTTCCGCCTCAACTGGGGAATGAACCCAGGACCACTCATATGCGAAGTCAGTGCGCTAACCACTGCGCTAACGCGGCTCCCAAATATATATATATATTAAATTTCAGTCCAGCCTGAGTTATATATATATATATATATATATATATATATATATATATATATATATATATATATATATATATATATATATATATATATATATATATATATATATATATATATATATATATATTTATATATATATATATATATATATATATATATATATATATATATATATATATATATATATATATATATATATATTTATATATATATAGGATATATAGGATATAGATATATAGAATAACCATATAGGATGAGCAATCAATGTGAGCAACAGTTTTCTGATATGAACATATATAATGAGCATGATGATGTAAATGATGAGCAAACATGCACGATATTGCACATGCCTAACTACTACTGTTTCAACGTTCAGTCATTTTTATATATCAACTCTCACTTCTGTAGTTATTGTGTAACTATTTCTCCTTCACGTGTAACAAACTGTGCCTTACGTGAATACTATACTAGCTTAACTATCGCAGTTCTAACTTTATTAATCCTGCCCTATGTTTGATATGGTACTGTATGGCTTGTGGGTCACTTGGTTCTTATATGGGATGAGACAGCCAATTTCATCCTCATAATCTTCTTAGTTGTTTCTTACACCATGCATGGAAAGTAAACCCTGTTGTTTTTCCTTGCTTCCCTTTCGGGTCCCATCTAAATACAATTAGTTTTCTATAGTTTTTGTTTAGAGTTACTAGTAAAATTGTTCACACTTAACACTAGGTCCTTGAAAGAATTATGAACAGTATAGCTAGAAAATCTATATACTGTAAATGGACTCCCCCAGTCAAGTTTATTTTTACAACCAACTACTACATGACGTGGAACATCCCGAACCAAATATGTATCTAGAAAGCTGTGTACTACATCAGAAGTTATCAATGGTGTGTATTTCTGCACTACATCTGAAGTTATCAATGGTATGTATTTCTGTATCAAATGAAAGTCATATTACTATATAGATATTCATCAATGATAACTATTTTACTGTATCACCTTACCTATAGTAGTTATTACTGTCACTGAGAACATTAGAGCCCCAGGCCACGACCATTTATACACCGGACCGTTAGGTTGTCCGTACAAGTTGCAGGAACGTCCGTCGTAGCCAATGGCCAGAGTATTATTTCTGAACGTTTCCAAAACACTTCTTAGTTGAATTTCCATAAGTTCTCTGTAAGATATATTAGAGTATATAGAAAATATACGTTCTCTCTAAGATAGGCTATATAAGAATATATAGAGAATATACGTTCTCTCTAACATAGGCTATATAAGAGTATATAGAGAATATAGGTTCTCTCTAAGATAGGCTATATTAGAGTATATAGAAAATATACGTTCTCTCTAAGATAGGCTATATTAGAGTATATAGAGAATCTGACCATGAAAGAAGAAATTTTGGAATTTTCTGTTAGCTGACTCGAATTAATTTAAATTGAGGTCGAAGGTAAACAACATTGGAATAGTTTACGAACGCAGCATTGCAAACTCCTTATGTCAAAAAAAGATCTCGTCTAGTGCTGCCTTGCCATTATTATTTGTTCCCATTTTAGTATATAATGCGCTATAAATTTAATAAAGTCAGACGTTCAAAGTGAACCATGACCTCTGTCATTTTTGTTGTCATGTGTCTAAAATCAAAATGAACAAGTGTCTAATGTTTAAAATATATTTCTACGCTCGTAATTTATTCTTATTTTTGTGTGTGGAAAATTCAGTTGCGAATAATGAGAAGATGTAACCTCGTGCGACAATGAGAAAATGTATACATCTTCTTCAAGGTTCATTCTCAAACTTCCATTGGATCTCTCTTGTAGCAGGAGAATTGTCGGACAAGATGTCCAGCAGAATGTAACCCAGAGAACGGAAATGCGTTGCTTCACCATTTTATTTGCGTCAATGACCCGGTATATCAACTGTTCAATGAGCTGCCACCTCCTGAAACACGGTCTTACAGCATTTCCTTCGATCTCAATTAAAAACTAATTCGGGTCAACTAACAGACAAGTGCCGACATCTTTAGGAATTTGTAATCTACGGAAAATATAACCATAAAAAAACATCTGGTAGGTAATCTATCTATCTAGCAATTAGCTAAACCCTTTGTTGCCTTTCGCGTCAGATGTAAAAGAGTTTTCTGGGAATGGCCCTCGTGTGTGCTGAGTATATTGTGGAATTTGTCTCCTCTTTTATTTCGGTGGTCCATCATTTTCGTTGTTGGTCTCTAGATCTGCCTTCAATGTATCTGTGTAGCATAACTTGCACTGGTAAGCTGTCTGATTGAAGTCTGATGATATGTGCAAATCATTTCATATATATATATATATTGTGCATTTGGGCGTCCTACAGTGTTTCACACACAATCATTTTCCAAGTAAGATCAAACATGATCCTAGTAACACATCATCAGATCTCGTTGAAGGCATCTAGTTGCATGACTGAGGTTATCATACGTCTCCTTTTCTCCGAACATGTCCTCTTTTCTAGTTCTTAAATTTCAGTCCAGCCTGATTTTTGAGATATGGAACAATTTGCGAGTTCTTACTTTCCATACTGTTATTCACATTTTCCTGATTAATATAACAAATGACTTTTTTAAAAGGGTCCATCTAAAACGGTTCCAGATTATTTAAACCAATATTTATGGTATGTTTAAATTGTGTACTTTTCATGTAAGTCTTAAAATATAAAATATCTCGTGTTTTAGTTGCAGGATCCTTAATGAGACATGAAATTAGACGTACGCAGAATCTATTATTAAATGTCTGATTAAGAGGTACGCAGAATCTATTATTAAATGTCTGATTAAGAGGTACGCAGAATCTATTATTAAATGTCTGATTAAGACGTACGCAGAATCTATTATTAAATGTCTGATTAAGAGGTACGCAGAATCTATTATTAAATGTCTGATTAAGAGGTACGCAGAATCTATTATTAAACGTCTGATTAAGACGTACGCAGAATCTATTATTAAATGTCTGATTAAGAGGTACGCAGAATCTATTATTAAATGTCTGATTAAGACGTACGCAGAATCTATTATTAAATGTCTGATTAAGAGGTACGCAGAATCTATTATTAAATGTCTGATTAAGACGTACGCAGAATCTATTATTAAATGTCTGATTAAGAGGTACGCAGAATCTATTATTAAATGTCTGATTAAGAGGTACGCAGAATCTATTATTAAATGTCTGATTAAGAGGTACGCAGAATCTATTATTAAATGTCTGATTAAGAGGTACGCAGAATCTATTATTAAATGTCTGATTAAGACGTACGCAGAATCTATGATTAAATGTCTGATTAAGAGGTACGCAGAATCTATGATTAAATGTCTGATTAAGATGGCAGTTTCAATTGATGATGATGAGTGTTATAATCACATTAGTAATTTAAAAATATTCCTGGAAAAATATAGAAATGATAAAGAGTTATCGAATTGTTGTCACATAAAATGGACACAATTTTTTTTAAAGATGTAAAAGCATGGAATAACTCAAAATTGTTAGAAGTTGTTGAATCATTCTTTTATATCTCTCCTCACAATGGAAATGAGGAGCGACTTTTCTCCTTAATGCTGACTCAAGTGACGCAGGAGAAAAATATGGGTACATGACCGGCGGTGTGACCAAATCAGTCTTAACAGTCCAATTTTTGTATTGTTATGCGCAGAGCTATGTAAATATGTGCTATAATATGTGCATCTTCCGTGGCTTCACAGAATTGTCACATAACAAGCATAATTAGCAGACGAGTCGATACTAAAATGTGTAATGCAATCGCAGATGCCTGTTACACTAGCTAACACTATCCCTAACGTTAACCGTAAAACCACCCTCTCCAAAGAACTACACATCCTACTCCACAAAGCTAGAATTCTAACACCAATCCTAACCCCTCCCCCTCACAAAAACTAAAATAAACTGTCTCCCTTTCAAAATATAACTGTCAACTTCGCGCTAACAGTCTCACTTTTTATGAACCTATGGTTTGTTCCGTTAAAACTTGGTCACATCTCCCAGACATGAACCAAAATAAATTATTATATACACAAACAAGTCTCTTATTTTGTGTAATATAACTTCACTTGCATGTTTTGTCATCATTTTCATATTTACTTATAAAATTAAAAAGCATTGCTAAAAGAAATTCAATCTTCAGATAAGTATAAGAATAAAAATAAGGTCATGCAAGAATAGAAATAATGAAAGCTACATTTTTTTCCCTCTAGATGTGCAGTAGTAGTGAATATGTATTTTTAATTTGATGAAATTAAGAATATTAAAGCTTCATTTTTGTTATCGCTTTTAAAAACATTTAACAAAATAATTTCTTAGAAAAATATGTATTTTCATAGGATAAAAATTGTAATATTTTTATTTTTTTCTTCTAGAATGCGTATAATATAAACGTTAACTTTGAAACATACATATTATGCGTCATTTTGCAATAAAAGATGCAGTTGTGTTCAGGTTTTCACGTTTGCGTGAGGCGATGAATAAAACATGAAACATTAGAGTCATCATCCGAAGCAGATACAAGGTGTGGAAACCAGATAATATTGGCTCCTAGAATGGCTGGCATTGCACAATGGAGAATCAGACAGAGCCTGAGTCAGGTGTATCATATGGTATTGAATATCACTCACAGAGGAATAACGGAACGGGAGAAGTGTTGAACTTCACATTTCCAGCTTTGTACGGATTTGTCTTACCTTTTTTCTTAACTCCCACCGATGATGGTCGACAAAGCCCGCCCACATCTTGCAAAACATCATGACTAGCAGATTATGCGCAGAATGAGAGTAACGATGAACCTGCAGGGAAGAAAACAAGTCATCAACAACCCCCCCCCCTCCCCTATATGATGTCCAAAATTACAACCTAAAATTGGTTAACATAATTATCATACAAATTCAAGACTAACCTTCTGTTAAAATCAGTTGTGATAGCACCTCCGTAGTCATAGAAAATCGTCAATGTTGAGTTAATAGTCTTGTTCTCCATTGGCCTATACTCGTCTCGTGACTCATAACAAATCTGCTCCTCGTTGTTTTTCTCTAAATGTTCAAATATGAACCCACCAGCCACGCAGTACAGAATCACCATAGCACATAAACCCACGTGAGAGAAGAGAAACTTCATGATAACTTTGCAACAGTTATCTCTGTGATATTGGCTTGCCATATTTGTGTATCTTTTAATTTAATAAAAGAATTGTATTTCCTTTTGTGAAACGTACTAGTCAGTAACCACAAATAGTCGTCAGATTGTTTCAGAGTAAGCCTGTTGTACCAAATTGAATATAACTTACATTATAGCACTAAAATACGCATCAACATATACGATGTAATTTTTTTCCAGGTTAGAATAGAAAGTTAGATATTATCTGATAAGATTACAAATGACTACTAACTCATGCAAATCATTAATAAACTTCAGTGGATACAAATCATTAATAGAAAACGGTGCTGGAGATTGATATAACAAACATTAAGATCAGTAGAAAGCAATGCAAGACAGGTACTCTTATGTAACCCACAGGAAAAGTGAAAAAGAGAAAGGCTAAGAAATTCCCGAAAGTAAGAACAGATGCAGAGAAACATAGACAAAATAGGATACGGAAAGAAATAGAAGAGCTAACTAAACTTAAAAAGGGGACATTATGAAATACGTATTACCTATGCTCCGCACGAAGCTCAAAGCTATATAGATAACTATAACAACGCTTTAATTAATTAATGCGCAACAAATAATAAACACAAGTGAATCTTGGTTAGTATTAACATTAAAATTAAGTTTTAAACATTAAAGTATTAACAAAAAATTTGAGAAACAAAGACAGCTCAAGTTATAGTTATCAGTATCATTCAGTGAATAGAAATTCTCCAGATACAGTATGCTGATATCTTTGAAGAATTTAAAGTTGATGTCCTAGAGAAGAGGTGGACAATATTTTGGGCCGATGAGCCGTGTGGTAAAGGTGCAACACATTTGTTTTTAGTCCCTTGAAGCGTTAGGTAGTGTTGCCTGAGGCCTGACCAGTGCATGTAGTACTTTTAGATCGGCCAGACGAGTCATAAACAAATCACTTCATGTGCCTTATTCTGCCCACAAATCTCCAAGAGTGTACTTGGAAAAAATATCAACTTTTACAATATCATATTTAGACACACTGTGATATTCTTAGTAAAATATATAAGGTATACGATACACATGTAGTTTTATATACTTTTAATTTAGCCTCTCTTTCTTTCCTCTCTCTCTCTCTCACTTCTCTCTCTCTCTCTCTTTAAAACAACTCAATATATACACGAATAACGGTTAAAAAACTAAGTTTCATTTTACAAATACAGGAAGACTGTTGTTTTGACCAGAAGATTTACATTAAAGTTAAGATTTCATTTAAAAACCAACCGAAAATTTTCTGCTTGAATACAGGGTAACGCATTTATCTTCTACGAGCAAATGTAAATTGTTATTATCTTAGAGTAGATGTGTACAAACATCATGCTTAGGCTCAAATATTTTCCTCAATAAAAGAACGTTCAAACCTACCCCATCTCCAAAAAGTGGGTAATCAATGGCTTTCCCCAAAAAGTACTTAATATTCTATTAAAAAATAACTTACAAGTATTTGAAGTAGGAAGCAAGAGGATAAATTAAAAATTCTTGAGACCAACTGAATTGAACCAGTCCATTCTACGGCACGCGAATCGCCTGCAACTCTGGTACACTGGTTTTTCTGTACTTGACTAACATACGCATCTCTAATAAAAGATGCGATTTTGTGAAGACATTCAAACTGTGTACTCAAGTCACTGAGAACGGACCAATCGAGACAAAGACTATTACAACAGCGATGACCATCCCGTACATAAAAGTACAGTTTTATGTACCTAGTTTTATTAATGATTCCGAGACCACAAGCAAAAGCATCGATCTCATTAAGAAAGCTTATATGGGACTATAAAAATTAGTTGGGTTTAACATTCCGATGAAATTTTTTAAACACAAAACAATTTCTCTGGTCTTAGAAATTACCAACATTTTTATATGCAATACTATCAAGTAGAAGACACTTCACGCATGAAAATAAATGTAAATTTACTTTGGAAAAAATGGCATTGTTTAATCTCGTACTTTCTTCGCTAAGAATAAACTAAAATACACATGAAAATCCAATGATCTATACAGTAATTGTTAGGAAAACTAAATAGGCTATGTACTTTCATATTGTGTAATTTACTTATTATGTTTGTATAGGTGATACTAAAATATTAAATGTAATAAATGATAACCAAATGCAATTCATAGCGCCGTTAATGTCAGCTTTACCAACACAAAATATATCTCTGAGAAACGATCAGTTTCGTTAGTTCGTTTCAAATGAGGTGAGCCGAGAACTACATCTCTGACTTTCGTGATTGAAACGTCACAAATGTCATCCATGTATCGATTTATTGGATTTTACCTGGAGTTTCTACTAGATTCTCGTTTCTCGCGGGTTTTTGGCTGGATTATCTTTAAAGAGGATGTAAATTTCATTGAATCTCGCTATAATCCTATAATTTTAAAGATAAATATGCCATAAATTACTGATAATTTACATTGGCAATCATGACCAAGAACTACTGAAGGATAAATTCATTATTATCAAAATAAAAAGGTTCCACTTAAGGTGAATCATGCACCTTTCAACGGGATACCCTAGTCAAATTGTGTTATATTAAAACTTTTTTTACCGTAAAAAATGGAGGTTGTGGTTCCATGAATATAGATGTATATACTGTAGCTAACCAATTATCCGGTATTGATCATAGACATTTCAAAGTATCATTTCACGCGTGTGTGGCCGAGGTCCTAAAGTAAAACAAACTATTACTGTGACATGCCATGCGATATCATCTTTGATAATGTGTTATTGTCACTGATTACTAATATAACTATAAATAGCAAAAATACCAAATGGAATGAAAATGAAAAATAAAAATAACAAAGGAACAAGGACTTTTTCCACAGTACGGTCCAATAGGGACCTTTATCAAGATTTGTGAACCGTAACGTGGAACTATCTTAGTAGCCTCCTACTTCATGCTTGGAAATTAGACAGTGACAAATTCTTTTCACCACTGAACTAGAAATCCAGGCCCCGGATGTCAGGCGTAAGAATTCCCTAGGTTCGAAGTAACCAAAAAGACCTGCTAAAGTCGGATGTGTCATACCATAAGTAGTATACATTGCAGATAAGCTGTAAACTATAACACGACATGTTCCTTTGTCTGGACTAAATTCTTATAACTAGCATGTGTTTCACAATAAACGCGGAAGAGAAGAAGTGTTGTTTGTCCATCACATGATGATGATGATAATCTTTGTTACATCTACTTTTGAAATTCAGTTAGAGATATATCCTGCCTATAAATACGTAGATATTTAATAACATCTATTCGAACTGTAAATGTCCCTGGACATTCTGGGCATGGAATGACCACTGTAAACGGTTTTTTTTTTATCTATTCGTGACTTTCTAGTTGATATCTGCTGTTGAGCTAGCTAGCTGCTTGCATTTTTCATCTTTTCACAAAGATGATGCGCCCTTTTTTATTGTAGATAGCCATGTAAGATCTATTTTGTGCATGAACAATATATTTTGTTAGATATTCTCTGGTTTCTTGTCAAACTGGCTTCTTCATATAGTGGAGTTCCCGAAGTCTTGAAGTGATATTACTATCCCCTCCCACTCCCCCACTCCCTCTATAATATCTTAACAACACATTAGGTACTAGAAAGCAAGACAAAAAAAAACAGTGGATAAACCCTTTATAATGGTCTCTCAACAAATTATTGCAAAAAAATCCCATGTAAACGACGAAAATACCTTTTTCTAAAATGTAGATATCTTCCCCAATATTATGAAAGATATAGGCATATCTGCGGTTCCAACTTCTTGCTTGGTTAGTAGAAACTGAAATATCTCAAGGAGAATCATGTTGTTTATTTTTATTGTAAAGTTAGAGTAATTTTATATTAATATATTCCAACCCATGTACATTTGATTATCTTGACTAGTGTACGAAAAGATATATTTATCCACATAATGATATATTATGCGTCTGGTTCTGTCAATAAGAAAACTAGACATGGATTTGTATTCATTCCTGTATCTTCAGACAGAAAATAATACTCGAAATCATTGTTTAGTAAGTATCCTGTCACTAAGAGTCGCCAGGAGTCACTAAGAGTCACTAATAAGTCACCAGGGTGGCTGGACTGTAGCATAGTTGATAGTGAGTTTACCATCACCGGATTACATGATGACAGGTTCGAAACCACGTCCGGAGCACACAAAAACATTCGGGTCGTGATTTTTCGTCTGACCAGGTTTCTCAAGTCGGAACCAGCTTTAAATCGGTACCTGTCACATGGATTGGGGAAAGTAAACACAGCAAGGAAAAGAACTGGCCACCCCAACTAATAGTTGCTGCGGCTTAGTACATGAAGAGTTTATCTTCATCCACGACGACTTGTTGTAGGCCATGGGACTTACCTGTACCTTCACCAGATCCTATTTCTTCTCTGTACAATTGTGTTTACATGAGATACTTTATATATTTTAGCAAATGTCTTTAGTAGCATATCTTCATAAATTTCCTGTAACACTTATTTTATTCACCTTGTGATCAACACAGTTGAATCGGGCGTTCCCCCATTATATTCATTAGTTATCAAATTTGCCACATTTGTTTAAATAAAAATAAAGTAGTCCTTACGTGCTCTGGTAGTGAAGTACGTTCCTTTCAATTATTTGTCAAATTTTGTTATATCAGGAATACTCGGTATGAACACAATAGCTCGTAGTAACATGAAGAGTTTTCTGAAGACGACTATTAGTAATATAAAACACACACGAGGGCCATCTCCAGAAAACTCTTCTACCCCTTAAGCTGAAAGACAACATAGGGTTTAGTAAACATATAGATAGATATGGATACTCAGGGGTAAAAAATATAATCGATATTTTGGTTGATTGCCACAATCTCTGATGTACTGCTTTGTTTTATTTCGGCGAATTAACAGGTACATTTTATGGTGAGAGTGCTCTGTTTTACACCGTGGGCTTTAGTCAGATTTGATGATATCAGAGCTTTTAAGCATCAAATAAATAGTGGAGATTGTGGTTCAGGTAATCCAGTCACTACGAACTCCCAGTTTAATTAAATTGTTTCTTAAGAATTTAGTAATTTATTAAAATTATTTGTATATTTGCTCACATCACAAATTATGTTATGTGATTAGCACAAGATATAAAACACATTTAAGTTTAAGTTTGCCTTTCTGTGTCCTCGTTCAGCCTATGTTTCTAAATCATACACTAAGAGTGGATTATAAATGTGTAGTGATGGTTTTTATCCTGATCAATGTTAATATTAGTTGATATACATTTTTGTTTCTTAGTTTGTGGTGTTGCCGGAATTTATACGGTTGCCCCCCTTTCGTTAATAATATAATTACTTTGCAGTTGCCTGCATTTATACAGTTGTCTCCCTTTTTATTTAAGTACCAAAACTAATTGGGTTATTTCAGAAACATCTATGCAACAAAATAATCCTGAACTGGTAGACATTTATGACTATTTATTAGAACGCAAGACAGCGGGAAAAGTCAAGCAGGTTTGACAATGTTTGTTTGTAGGTTGACTATTTACGACCAGTAAGTGTCTGAATCATTTCTCTCGTACGGCTGGTCTATTATTGATATGATTACAGACGTCCACCGCTCAGTGGAAGAGTTTTTTTCTAAATGAACTTGTTAATTACTATCGCCGAGTCGGATGTGTTTGGAAATTGAGGTAAATAAAATGACAACACAAAGCATTTCCGTTATCTTGACTGGATCCCGCTGGAAATTTAGTAGGGCCAGTATCCTGCTACAGAAGAGATCCCTGTCTCCATTCGGGAATAAACATGCATCCATAAACACCCGTGTCTTCTTCTTCTTCGTTCATCTCAAACTCCTGCAGATTAGCAGAATGTAGTCAAGAGAACGGAATGCGTTGTGTCATGGTTTACAGCATTGCTGTCATATCTGCGCCATTTTTGATGTGGCACATCCTTCAGCATTCACAACCATGCTTTTGAGACATCCTCATAAAAGCCCAGGTTTCACCACCGTTATTTAACTGAGGAGGATCTGTTCTTTTGTCAGAATGGCTATGGGTGGTCAATGGGTACCTGCTCACAGATGTAGGAGCCTAAATGTATATATATCACAGCTACTCATCATAATCATCAACGAAAAAAACTGCTTACTTAACACATGTATTTTGTCTATCTATCTATCTATCTCTCTATCTATCTATCTATCTATCTATCTATCTATCTATCTATCTATCTATCTATCTATCTATCTATCTATCTATCTATCTATCTATCTATCTATCTTATAAAATATATATATATCTACCTACCTACCTATCTATCTATCTATCAATCTTCTATATTTCTATCTTTCTTTCTATGTATCTATCTATCTATCTATCTATCTTGGTCTTTCTATCTATCTATCTATCTATCTATCTATTCGCTAAACCCTTTGTTGCCTTTCAGCGTCAGGGATAGAAGAGTTGTTGTTTTTTTTGGAGATGACCCTCGTGCGTGCTGAGTATATTGTGGTATTTGTCACCTCTATTATTTCGGTGGTATATCGATTTCATCATCGGCCTCTAGGTCTGCCTTCACTGTATCTGTATAGCATATCTTGCTGTAGTATGTTGTCTGATGGTAGTCTGCTGATGTGTGCAAACCATTTGATCTGTTGTCTCTTAATACATTCCATGATTGGGGTTGTGCCGATTCTTTGTCTAATGTCCTCATTTATTGCTCTGTCTCTTAGCGATATTCCTAGGATTTGCGTAATCATGCCATTTCAGCTGTCACAAGTTTACGTTTGTCTTGTGTCGTTGTTGCCCATGTATGGCTTGATAGCACAGAGTTGGCATAATAATCGGTTTGAATAGTGTTATTTTGGTGTTTCAATCTACATTTTTTGTTTTTGAAGATTGGCATCCTTTGCCCTAGCCTAGTATGCTTTACTACATCTATTTTGTATTTCTTCGCTGCTCTTGTCGTCTGTTGTTAAACTGCTTATATTTTTGTGTGAATTATGTCACTTCGTTTAAGTCTGTTGTTTCAAATATATATATATATATATATATATATATATATATTATATATATATATATATATATATATATATATATATTATATATAATATATATATACATATATATATATAAGTGTTTTATTATGTTCTTCATATCTTCATTACTTCGGTCTTTTCTATATCTATCTTCATGTTAGAGGTTTAGCGTGTTTAATGTAATCTATTTATTTGTCTTTGTAGTTGCTCTTCTGATGGTGCTAGTCGTGCTTGGTCGTCTGCAAATAGCAATTCTTTTAAGTTATGCTTCCGATTGTTTTCCTTTCGTTGTCTTTGTTACTTTGCAGATGTAATATATATATGTTACGAACAATAAGGGGGGGGGGGATAGTACATATCCCTGACGTACTCCCAAGTAAATTTGGAATTTTTTGGATGTATCTGTGTCGTTCTTACTTTGCTTTGACTATTGGCGTATATGATCTGACAGGTTTATCCGATGTTGGGGACTCCATATGTCTGTATTTTGTCTTCCCCAACTAATGGAGGGCATGGGTAGTTCAAGTATACCTGCAACTTTATTTAGTGTTAAATGCGCCTGTATTCGGTGTTTTGATAGTGCATAAGGGAGACACTTTGAACTCGGTTGCCGTGAACATGTTAGATTTGTTATTAGCATGTTACACTGAAATAAATGACGCATCTAAGCGGCGATTTGGAGAATTTGGTATTAGGTGTTGTTGGATGCATGACTCTGCATCTGAGGAGAAGAATGAGGAATGTGTTTAACAAGCAAGTCACTAGTACCAGTATTAGCATACACTATGATATTTGCTGGTGGAGGCAGACCGCCTATGATAAAAATGACGTCGACTCACCATAGTAACCAATTAGTGTAAACGATTTGCCTTACAAATTACAGGGACCTAGATATGACTTTGGTAAAAGAAAAAAAGGGGGGAGCGGAGAGTGGTTCCTACCTTAAAAAGCTAATTACTTCGTTGGGGAGAGGAGGGCTAGAATGGCATGGCAGTTATTGAATTCGTGTTCGCCTGTTATGTAGATAAGATTGAATTCATTTTCATTATATTGTATTCTGTATTTCACTTTTCATGAATTTGACGAGTTTATCCTTCCATACCTTATTAAAGGCCTGCGTAAAGCTAACCAATACTTCTAGAATTTGACGAATTTATCCTATCCATACCATATCAAAGACCAATATTTCTAGGACGTTTTTCTTCACCTGAAATGCATCTTCCATTTTCTGGGACACTTAGGTGACCTGATCTTCTATGCTATAGCATTCCCTAAACCCAGCCTGCCTGCTCCAGGATCTGCTCAGATTGTAGATATCAATTCGGTCCGGGTTAGCTATTCTCTCCATAGTCTTCTCTACCCATCTTGTGATGTTGATTAGTCGGTAGCTGGAAGATGTGGTCTTCCATTAACCTTTCTTTAGAATGGACATTGTGATTGTCTCTCTCCAAATGTGAGGTACTGTTAATTTTATCCATGTGAAGATGAAAATCTCTAGTAGGTAGTGTATCCCTTGTATCTTCAGTGCGATTGATTAGCATTTAATTAGTGGTTTGATTTGTACCAGCAGACTTTATAATCTTAAGCTTGGCAACATCATACTGCATTTCTCATTACTGCAATTGGATCCTTCATTGAAGCAGAGATATGTGTTTGTGTTTCTTTTCGCATTTCTGGCTGATGGTTTGTTTTTTTTTAATTTTTTTTATTTTGTGGTTTTTATTTTGGTTTTTTTAATACAGTCAAATCACATTGTAACAACTTGGTCCAGGACTGACAATATTCGCTATAGACAACATAAACAATAAAGAATATCGTGGTTGAAAAAAGCGCATCTTTCCATATTTTTGTAATAAAAAGAAAGCTGATTGAGCATTCATTTAGAGTGACACATAATTAAGTGTATCCTCTACGCCCTTTGAATCCTTTATGAATACATACGCCCTTCGCTTAAATAAACACTCGATCACATGCCCTGTGTATACTTCGAGATCGATGTGACATGATTAATTGAACTTTGACATTCAAATTGGCAATGGTCATGAGTGTTTATATCATCAACAATACTCGTGTGAATGGTGTAAAAAATGCGTCTCACTAAAAAGTGTTGTTGAATCGTGACTTTTGTCAGTAGAAGACCTCTGTACAGAATATCAACAGGACTTCATTGGTTTACGTTTTTTATTATTGTTTGTGTTTTCGTTGGTCACTATTTATATACTTGGAGTAATCTGCCAAAAATAGCCACGGTCGACCAACGAAATGTACGAAAATAATCAAAATCTACCTTTCATGTCATCTGTACACAGATGTGTTATACTGTACCCGGTCATGGTTGAATCCTCATTCTTTTTATTAAAAATATATGGTGAGATATGCTTCTGTCAACCGCTGTCGGCCGTCTAAACGCATTTTATAGTTGCCACCAAGGATTTGAGACCGTAAATTTAATTGTGCGTTTACTCATCGAATGTTGCTTCTTGATAGATATTCTATGAGAGTTAGCAGTAGAAAAATCCCAACATTTTTTTTTTTAAATCAACACAGCTCTTGTGATCATAGTAGTGGGGGGAAGCGACATTGACCTTCGATGCTGATACCACTTAGAATAAAACAAAGAAGGATGCTGCAACATTTGTGTTCCTACATCTTAGCAATAAAATATAAGCACCCTCCAGACAAGCGGGGGTTGTTGAGATTGTTTTAAAGTGTGTCCTTCCTTTCAACTTTGCTCTTTTAGTCAGTAGCGATAAGTCATCAAGTAATAGATAAGTCAAGTCAGACGAAACGAAAGTAGGCACGCGAGTAAGCTGAAAACGTGAGGTGTAGAAAAGTCCCTATTTGAGATTAAGTTTCAAACAACCAGATAATGAAATCATGAGTGTTGTAATTCGGTATTCTGTACATTGGTATTATTTTGTTCAACTTCCTGAAAACAAATAATGTAATTGTACCATTCTTAATTTTTTATACAAACGTTCATGTGGCAACTGGGGCTTTGACTTCCAGTTCAGGGTGCAAAGAATAAGGTCATTGTCTTCTTTCCAGGCATGTCTTAGGAGGCGACTAAGGAAAGTTGGGAGACAGGTTGACAACCTGTGACTTGTAGAAAAAACAAAATCATTATTGTCATTACATATCTTGTCTCGATTTCTTGCTTTTGTCTTCTGTTAATCGGTCCTCATGGATGACACAGAACGCAGGCCAGCGCACATTTCGCCTTTGTTCTTTTATGACAGATTCTTTGGTGGCAGGAAATGTTGGGTGTACCATCACTGCAGATTGGTAAACAGAACAATGATGAACTAGTTGGCCCAGAAATATATGCTGCACTTCTAGTAGCACGTGAGAATCCTGGAAATGCTGGAAAGCCTCCTTGTTGTGAATAATACAAATCCATACACTATAATCCCTCTACCAAAAACACAATCATCCCTTTGAGTTGAGACAATAAGACTTTGGTGTCACCCCAGTTACTCAACTAAAGAGGACGTGCTTTTATGAGAGAGGTTATGTGCTGTCATGAGCTACCTGCTAACAGCTAATGGGATTACTGCATCATCATCATCATCATCACATCATCATCATCATCATAATCATCATAATCAATCGTATATTTTTGTTTTAGTCTAATCACTTTGTTTTCTCTTATGTCTGTTTTAGTCTAATCACTTGGATTTTCTCTTATATGTCTGTTTTAGTCTAATCACTTTGATTTCTCTTATATGTCTGTTTTAGTCTAATCACTTTGATTTCTCTTGGAAATGCCAAAAGTTTGAAAGTTGCAAGCCGTAACTTTCACAAGAATGTGAGCAAATGAGTTTTCTTTAATTTTAAAGATTTTTAAATAAGTAAACACCAATATGATCGCTTGAAAAGTCACATTCCTGAGCAAATGTTCTACGAATTACTTCTTCTTATTGCTAAATGAACTGTCTGCAAGAGAAGATCACAAGATCTGAACATATATATATATATATATATATAGTTATTGCACTTCCGGTACGTGTGATTTGTTGCACATTCTTCTACATATTATCTATTGCACTTCCTATATAAGACACTTAATTATGAAGAAATAACTACTAAGAGAAATAAAGATCAGGCAAATAAAATACTTTGGACACATTAAAAGACATGACACCCTATTGAAGACCTTACTTGAGGGTAAGTCAAAGGGAAGCGAGAAAGAGGTAGACAGAGATACAAGTGGGAGAGTAACATTACACGATGGACAGGTTACAGTCTAGCAGAGTGCACCACCAAGACAAGAGACAGGAGATGTTGGAGATACGTTGCAGCCAACCTTCGTTGCGGAGACGGCACTTGATGATGATGATGATATATGTGGATTAATTGCACTTCCTGTACAAGTAATTTATATGTACTTCTTTTACATGTGATGTACTGCAATTCCTGCACATGTGATTCGTGCACTTCTTGTGCATGTGATTTATTGCACTGCTTTATATACGTAATATATTGCATTTACTGTACATGTGATTTATTAAAGTAAATTCAAGTAAGAAGCACGAGAGTAAATACAAATTCAGAGAATAACGGGAAATGAACCAGGTCCGTTCTAACGGCACCTGATCGTCTTGCAGCCCGAGTAAAACGGGTTTTTCCGTACTTGACTAACTTAAAAGTACTTTCCGTCCTTTTGCCGTTAGAACGAACCTGGCTCAATTCCCGTTGGTCTCTTCAAGTTGTATGTATCTTATTGCTTCCTACTTGAATTTACTTGCATAAGCTATTATTTGAAGCAACATTGTACTGTCTCTATGTTATTTATGTTCAAAGAAGACCTATTGATCCTTGTAGTACGAATACGGATTTTATATATTGTGTTCATGACGACACTTCAAAACTTGTACGGGATGTTCGTTGTTGCTGAGATAGTCCTTGTCTCGATTGCTCCGTTCTCGGTGACTTGAATACAGAGTTTTAATGTCTTGACAGAATCGCATCTTTTTGGAAATGCGGTTAGTCAGATACGGAGAAACCCGTTTGCTTGAGCAGCAAGGTCGATTCGGTGCCGTTAGAACGAACCTGCATCAATTCCCGTTAGTCTCATGTGATTTATTGTAATTTTGCAGATGTGATTTATAGAATTTCTTGTGCATGTGATATATTACATTTCCTGTAGATGTGATTGTTTTCATTTCCTGTGCATGTGATGTATTACTCTTCCTGTGAATGTGATTTATTGCACTTCCTGTACATTTGGTATATTGCACTTCATGTACATGTGATTTTTGCACTTCTTGTGCATGTGATTTATTGCACTTCCTGTACATGTGATTTATTACACTTCCTGTACATCTGGTTTATTACATTTCCTGTTCATGTGATTTATTACACTTCCTGTACATGTGATTTATTGCACTTCATGTACATTTGATTTCTGGTACTTTCTTGTACATGCCTCTTTTTGATGAGTATCTATTTTTTGATCCGTCTGTAAAATAAAAGTGCAGATCTTGCAGATGAACATCATTACCACTCATGGATTCCATAGAAAATCAACATTACACATACGATGTTCGATAAAGGACTACAAGTGGAT